>JARYHS010013630.1:210070689-210118219 GCA_031002005.1 Vandiemenella viatica | reverse complement strand
CAATCAGGATGGTCTAGTATGCTACTTGTGGTGGGATTTTAATTTGTGTCAGTAACTTGTCACAAAATCATTGGAGCAGGGGCAAAACTGTTGGCTCTAAAAAAATGTTATGCAATTATTAAAACAAAACCTACTGTTAAAAAGTTCTATGTTAAACAAGACATCAAGAAATGCATATTAAGCAATAAAATTATATGCTACCCTAATATTTAAGCAGCACTTGTCCTGTCGACTGTTCCTGTCTCATCGAGCAAAAAAATACAAAAAGATTTGTATTACTCAACTTAAAAGAGAATGTACCTTGATTAAGTTCTTCATGTAATTTTCATGTTTCTCTGGACATGCTGCACCACAGTATACTCTGTCATACTGCCTGACATCAGAGCTCAAGTTTAAACAGTTACCTACAAAATAAACAGGAGGTGCTTCAACTGTAAGTTATAAAATGATAAGAGGGTTAGTCTTATGTATTTACTAAAACAACAACATAAGCAGCCTGAAATTAATAAATGCCATAGGCAACTTTAAAAAAATCAGTATAACTGGCTAGTATTGCCCACATCCAAACAGCCAACAATTAATCACTTTATAATTCTTATGACAGATTTATGTTTTAATATTGAATTTTCTCTTTTTTATTTATACAACTACCTTACCATCTAATTTTATTTTTTTCTTATTACTGTTCTTAATTTCATTTCCTATCCCAGTCAACATTTCAACCAATCAGGTGTTAAGCACCTGGCAAAGTTTTTGGTCTCTCCATCCATGGACATCCACGCTACAAACACCAAATAGTGAAGAAGAAAAATTTAAATCCAAGCATTTTTCTTATGGTATGTCAAGTCTATCATCAAGGTTAGTATGTACACTGTGGTTATTTTTCAAGCAAACACAACATATACATACACTCAATGACATTCCTACTTTATCTCTCAATAAAATTTTATCTATTATCCTCAGGTTGCTTTTCAAAACTTTTGTATAAAATGTTGCATAGAGTTAACAATGAATTTAAACAATGGTGGATCTAGGAATTTTCAGAGCTGGGGCAAAATCTGAGATTGTCACCCCTTCAAACATTATTTTGCCACCCCCATTGTTGCCACCCAGAGCAGAAGCGATGGAGGAAAGAAAATTCACCGTTACATATAAATTGACACCATTCAAACACGATTTTTCCACCCCCCCATTCCCCCCAAAGTTGCCCCCTGGGCAAGCACCCCAGTTTGACCCCAGCTCTGAATTTAAACCAAGATTTTACAGAACAGAAAGTACTGTAAATGATATTTTATGAACGATACTAAGTTACTGATAAAATCAAGAGTTACCATACAATATTATAATTTTTTTTTTTTACCATAAGATTTACCCAAAACAGAAATATTTTGTTGAGCTCATGTATGACAAACAAACATTTATAATGTCTACAATAATTCAATTTTTCTCACTGATAGCTTCACAACATATGCACACATCACAAAACGCATCCAGCTTTGTGATTGTTGGGTAGTATTTGCTGCTCATGTATGCAGTTCCCCAATCAAGACAATATTTACTTTATTTACTTATTTCTTTATTATTCTTGTTCTGGAAATCACTGCTGAGGAAAGACCTCTACTGTGCGAAACATGTTATAGTTAATATATATAGTACCTGGGTGACCGATCTTCACTTGGCATCTTTCGATTTCTGTTCAGTATGTAATATCTAATCAAAATTCTTAGAGAAGAGTTGCCCATATAATAGTATTAGATTGGATAGATTAAATAAATAGACAGTATAAAAGCCTAACCTGAAGGTTGGTTGGATCCGCCAGTAGGAGGAATACTAAGCCATTGTATCAAAAGTAAGAAGGCCAGTTCCTTTTCGCTGGGAATAAATATTCTTCCAAAGTCTTGGGGCGAAACTTCAATGCAAACTTAATCTTTAAACATTTGAGTGATGATAAACTTTCATATAATTCATTGATCTTTATTTCTGTTACATCTTATTAAGACATATCCGAAGATTACAAAGGTCCTCAGCAAGCAGTAACTAGATATCCTCAACTCAAGTGCACACTAAACCTTATCACTCACCGGTTGGTTCTTGTTACACTTGTTGCCATGGCTACCCATTCCATTTATAATTTCTCCAAGTTATGCCACAAAATCTTAAAAATTCTTGTCTCCAGCATGATTTGATCCCGGGATAATAGCCAGAATTTTTTGAGAGCTAGCACAGTAACCGCTTTTTTCCTCACTAATTACATTTGAGCTGCCAGACTGCTCCATATTTGTTATTCATTCAACATATTTCGATCTTACTTACATAAGAACTGCAGTCGGATAAATAAAAATTGTGAATAATAGTTCAACATTTTATTTTAATGGCAGCATTTTATGAATAGAAACCCACTTAGGTGGAATTTGGTCAGGATTTTCTTGAATTGAGTCTTCACTGGGTGAAGTCTGGCAACTTGGATGAGGCGATTTTAGGTTGCCTTGAGGTGAGCTTTGATTGCATGAAGTTTGATTGTAGTTAAAAAAAAAAAATCTTAAAAGGATTTCGAAGCTCACAGCTGCTTACTATAACCTGAGATAAAACAGTAGGCTCATCTACAAGATGTATTTTTTTTCAAGGATATAACCTATGTTATTATTTGGAGGTAGTTAAAAGTTTTTCGTAACGGCTTCCTAGGCATTTTGAAGTGCAAATTTCCTTACTTGAATCAAAGATAAACTTAAATAACATCAGTAGGCATTACCTGAAACTTCTACAACAGCTGTTTCCGAGATAAAAATGCTGCTATTTTGTTAATATTGTGCTCAAAGAAGATTTCGAAGGTAAAGAAGTTTTAAAAAACATTGCATCTGATAAAGCCAGTATCTATTTTTTAAATATCTACTTTTTAAATGTTTTACAATTAAACATGAGGTGCTAGTATTCCCACAGGTCAGCTAGTATACAGGAACTACTGTTCCTTTAAATATATGAGTTCCTTGTTGAAACCAAAGAGAAACTATTAGTAGACTCTCTGGTACCTGAATCAACTACGAAATGGCATTAGAGCTTTTATCTAGATACCAAGTGCAAAAATTGTTCATATTTTGTAAAATTGTGTTTTTTCAGGGAAGACAACTATTTATGTAAACTGAAAAAAACAAAACGTTATCTAAACATAAAATTTCATAAAAATCGTTAGAGCCATTTCCAAGATTACAAATATATACAAGCATTGCTTGTTTAAAGATAAGATACATACAAGATTACTTTTAATCCTATTGAAAAACTATTAAACAAAATTAAACATTAAAATTTGCAATTGAATTTCCTAAAAGTCAAATCATATCAATTCTTTTGAACAAATTCTTGGCTTGAGTAAAAGGAGTAATCAACAAGAAAAATCTTTCAATTTTTCTTTAAATAAATATTTATCATCTAAAACTGTATTATAATTTTAGGAAGTTTCTTAAACTGACATATGTCAGAATAATTAATTTTATTTGTATTACTGAGTTTTATGCAAGTTATTTTTGTTTCTTGTATTGAATACGTAGGAATTAAATTAAATTAAAATATTCTATGCCAAAGCACATGAGAGAAGATATACACTGAGAAGTAATTTTGAGATTATTGACTTTTTAAAGGAGTTGTCTGCAAGAAGTTTTTGCTTTTACACTATGCAACATATTTCTTACCTGTGTTATGAAAAACTTTATAATTTTTGTACAGTTTATCCAAAAAATTATTCCATAAGACAAGGCTGAATTATAAGAGGAGTACTCCTCTTTAATTAGTTCAAAATCTGTTATCAGAACAAAGGTAGCAGTAGTTAACTTCTTCAGCAGTAATGTGATACATTATAGCCAAAAAAGTTTCTCAGGCGTCAAATACAAGTCAAGTTCGAATCTATGACCTCTGAAACAACTATACAATTGTGCTATCGTTCCTTTTCATGATTAATACCTACCTCTATTAATGCTTCTGAGTTCTTCAAGCTCAAGAGATTTTGTTCACCCTGAAACACAAGTCAAGTTTATATATGGTCAAATCAGATCAACCTGACATAATCTTTCATCCTAAAAGCTGGAACAATTCTAGACCCATGATGATACGCAAAAAACGGTCACGGGCTTACATTAGTGCAGCGGTTCCCAACCTCTGGGTCGCGACCCACTGGTGGGTCGTGGCGTGTGTTTTGGTGGGTCGCGGAAAAATCGAGGTTTTTACCATAAAAATATGTATTATTGGTTTTGAAAAACAAATACAGAATTAAACTATGTGTAAAAATTGACTTAAGGTTAAAATTAATCAGTGTTAATCCTGATATCGATGCCCTCATCAGCAAACACCAGTGCCAGAAATCTCACTGATTTTAAAGTTGTGTTTTTATAATAATTAAACATATTTTTCATTAACTTTGTAAAAAAGTGGGAGGCGTCTGCACAAAGCATTGCCTCATCGAGTTGACGGCTGAAATTACAGGATTCGTTAAAACCCGATTTGCAAATTAAAATGACACGGATGTGCCAAGTCATATCTTGGTGGGATACACCTACAAATCCCCTTTTAGTAGTTGAATGGTAAGTTTACCATTGTGTTTTCCTACTCCCAGTCTTCCATATTTTCATACATTTGGGTGCAGTAAAACACAATGATTAAGCTACCAATCAACCACTAAAATCAGTTCTGCAGCTGATTTCCACCAAAAAGCGACTTGGCAAACCAGTTGCATTTTAATATGCTGATATAGTTACTTCTAATCGTGGAATTTCAGCAGTCAACTTGACGAGGTGATGGTCTGTGCAGCCGCCTCGCGGTCTATAATATGTTTGTTGTTTTATATATTATCAAACCTTGTTTTTGTTGATAGTATTTGCCTTTTCGTTGGATAGGATAGTACATAGCGTATCGAGGTCATACAACATTTCCCATTCTGATATTAGTTAGACACTCATATTAGGTGGGTCGCAATTTTTTTTTTTTTACTTAAAAGTGGGTCGTCTACCAATAAAGGTTGGGAACCGCTGCATTAGTGTATAATAAAAAAGGAAGAGGTCTTTGGACAGAGCCATGTGAAATGTCATGTTTTATTTTCTTCCAGTTTTAAGAAGCAACTTCACTGATTTTATAGTAAAAAAAGGAAGACTTTTCACGTTCAGCTTTCCATGTATGATGGAATAATTTTCCTGTGGTTCCATGTATTTATAATTTTCAGATATTAAGCCATCGTTAATGCAGGTAAATGCTCTTACAAAAAATCTTAGATGGCATTTTCTAAATTCAGTTCGTCATATTTGTATTGGAAAGAGATGTAACAAGACCATTACCCACAACATTCAAAATTATTAAAAAGTTGAAATAGAAGTAAGATGTGACTCAGACATTCAAGTAATAAACAAAGAGACATGGCTAAAATATTTTCAACAGTTGTGGACCTAAAATCAAGCAGACAATGTACTGGGGATAATGTCACTACCAGAGACTAACAGCCCAGTTGACATTCACTACAAAGAGTTAGAATCAGTGCTGAAAGCCTCTAAAGGAACAGAGTTCCAGGAGATGATGGCATTGATATGGAACTTTTTTAATTCAGCAACAAGACATTTAAAGAACGACTGTTAAATTTTATCAACAGGATCTGGAGAGGAGAATACCCACCTCAAAGCTGGCAGAGGGCAATTGTCATCCCAATTCACAAAAAAGAAGACATCACGGATTGCAATAACTAAAGAGGAATAAGCTTGCTCAATGTTGGTTATAAAATTTACTCAAGCATTATTAAATCAAAATTGCAAAAAATTTTATGAACCACTACTTGGAGAAGAACAAAATGGGTTTCAGAAGGTTAGATCATGTGCAGATGTCTATTTCACACTCAGAATGCTGATTGAGAAAAGGAAAGAGTTTAATCTGGAAACACACCTGGCATTTATTGATTTTAAAAAAGCTTTCCATACAATTAACAGAAGAAAACTTTGGCTAATTCTGGTGGAAAGTAACACCCCACCACAGATCATAAAAGCAATTCAAAACATCTACAGCCACAATGTAATCACAATCAGAACCGGACAACAGCTGTCAGAATGGAAACCCATTAATCGAGGAGTGAGACAAGGATGTTGCCTATCACCACTTTTATTCAGCATATATATAAACAAAATCATTAGTAACTGGCAACAAAAATCCCATGGTAAAATAAAAATAGACAGAGAAACCAACCTGGATACATTACTGTTTGCAGATGACCAAGTGATGTTTGCTGAAACAGAAGATGACCTGCAGAGATCATTATATAACCTCCATATGACAGCAAAAGAATACAGCATGGCGATTTCCCTCAATAAAACCAAGGTTATGGCCTTTGTCAGAAAAAAACCACAAAAGGACCAAAATCTCAATAGACAACTTACCCATAGAACAAGTAGCAGAATTTAAGTACCTAGGTTACAACCTCAGCTACACCCTAGAAACCGACATGCAACAAAAATCACAAATTTCATGAAAGTTACTGGAATAATAAATAACACCTTCAGACCATCTCTAGTTCAACGGCACACAAGAATTAGGCTATATAACACCCTGGCTAAACCTACACTACTGTGTGGCAGCGAGGCCTGGACACTATGCAAAGGTGATGAACGGCGGCTGAGATGCGATTCATGAGGAGAACAGCTGGCTACACATTACAAGACAGAAAGAGATCTGATGATATCCTTAAAGAACTTAAAGTAAAACCAATTCTTCAAACTGTACAAACCTACAGAACATCTTGGACAGAACATGTACTGAGGATGAAGATGGACCGGATCTCATGGAAAATTCTCAAATACCATCCCAGAGGCAAGAGAGACCACCAAGAAGATGGATTGAGACTGTAACAGGCCACCAGGCCTAATACCGGGCATGAAGAAAAAGAAGAACTTTGTCTTCAACCTGAAAGTTGGTCGGATCTTCCCGTAGGAGGCATACTAAGCCATTGTGTCAGAAGTAGGATGACCAGTTCCATTCCTCTGAGATCTACATTTTAAAGTGAAATCCGAACCACGGAGCTTCCTGGCATAGCTCATATTACCAAACATGACTCTCAAAATTCCTGCGCCTGCCGGGATCCGAACCTGGGACCAGAGCAACGAACATTTTGAAAGCAAGCACCTTAACCACTGAGCTACCAGACATATATATAGGAAATAAATTATGCTGGGGAAATGAGCCACCACTTACCTTTAAAAGATGGATGTGGGGTGCGGACACACAGAAAAGACAAAAATACAACTGATAAAGAAATTTTTGGGACAAGTCCTTTGTCAACAGGAGAACAGTATGGGAGGTGCGTGATGTAATAGACTGCCTCACAGAGAGACTGTTGGCCAGGAAAATGGTGTGGGGAGGGGGGGGGGGGATTCAGTAAGAGGAAAAGTAGAGGGGCAGTGATTCAGAGCAAATACCTGAGCATAGATAAATAAACAAACTAATCTCTGGTTGTTGGGAAATGCAAAATATAATTAAAAATATATATAATAACAATGAGCAGGAAAAAGCTTTAAGGCAATAAAATTAAGGAAGGGTAGGGAAATATGACCCAACACTTACCACAGATGAAGGCGGCTGGGACGACGAACAAAAAACAAACACAAGAGAAGCACAATATTTCGGCCTACAACAGCCTTAAACGTGCAGAAGGTGAAGCACCAGGTGCCGTCTCATGTGTACACATGGACAGCCGCCTGGTGCTTCACCTTCTGCACGTTTAAGGCTGTTGTAGGCCGAAATATTGTGCTTCTCTTGTGTTTGTTTTTTGTTCGTCGTCCCAGCCGCCTTCCTTAATTATATATATATATATATATTGAAGATTAGGATAGGATAAAAAACCACCGCTTACCAAAGAAGGGGATTCCTGCAGCATTGGTACACGAAAAAAACGATTACACAAAGAATAGAATTTTCGAGCATGGCTCTTCCTCAGTAGAAGTGAGATGGCTGCATGCCAGCACTGCCAGCAGCCAAAGCACCTTTGTTTCCTAACAATATACAGGGTGTTACAAAAAGGTACGGCCAAACTTTCAGGAAACATTCCTCACACACAAACAAAGAAAATATGTTATGTGGACATGTGTCCGGAAACGCTTATTTTCCATGTTAGAGCTCATTTTAGTTTCGTTAGTATGTACTGTACTTCCTCGATTCACCGCTCGTATTGTGGACGGCTGTGATACAATACGCCATTCTCCAGGGCTGCATCAGCGCATCAGGGATTCCATGCGACGGAGGGTGGATGCATGTATCCTCGCTAACGGAGGACATTTTGAACATTTCCTGTAACAAAGTGTTTGAAGTCACACTGGTACGTTTTGTTGCTGTGTGTTTCCATTCCATGTTTAATGTGATTTGAAGAGAAGTAATAAAATGAGCTCTAACATGGAAAGTAAGCGTTTCCGGACACATGTCCACATAACATATTTTCTTTGTTTGTGTGTGAGGAATGTTTCCTGAAAGTTTGGCCGTACCTTTTTGTAACACCCTGTGTATATATATATATATATATATATATATATATACATTAGGATAGGGAAATGAGCAACCACTTACCTTTAGATGATGGATGTGGAGTGTGACCACACAGAAAAGACAAAAACACAAATAATAACAATCTTATTCCCCCTCTCCCAGTAAATCTACCACCACCACTCGAATTCCGCCTATGCTTCATACATGTGGCGGGTTGGGATGTGACCACATCTTTCCCCCCTGTCATATGTCTCACCTCCTACATGATTAAGACTCATGTCGAAATATTGTACAACTTGCCTGCACTCTGTGAGAATTTGTTTAAGATGTTCAGTTGGGGAAGGGTTCAACAGACAAAGAATCTCACATAGTGCAGGCAGTTGCAACAGAAATGTGCACAAAAACATCTGCACAAGCTATCAAATTTATTGAAAAGCTACCTTGTTCTAGGCCTGTCTCTTCCTTACCAACATCCTTCACAAAGGCAGCACACACACCACCTCCTCCCCTGGTTGCCAAAGTCCTATGTGTTGCCCACATTTTTAATATGCCGCCCCCACCTCCATTACCATCCAGCCCCTGTGCCACTGCTCCACCTGTGGACACACCACAACGGTCAGTGATAAACCTCTCATGCATGTCTCTGTCTGAAACACAGCTCTCTATCCTCCCCAAGGGACTTCCCTTCTCACTCACTACTAAGTTCGACCATGCTGCTCTGGTCCGGGACTCACTTGCTTTCTGCCACACACTCCTTTGGCGGTATCACTTTGCTACCACAATGGAGAATGACAGCCGCCAGGGTGAAATTCAGTCCAGCTTAGAGCAGTTCAAACCACCATCCCAACTTGACCCTCCTCCACTTCCCCAGAACCATCCCCTCTTCCTCTTCCAAGACTTCCTCACATCAACCCTATCCTCAAAATCTTTCCTCAACTCTATTCCCAACTCCAATAACTTCAACCCTACTGGAATCCGGGCCATGAGAGAACTGTCCAGTAACAAAAATGTCATTATCCTTCCAGGAGATAAGGGCTCCACCACCGTGGTCATGGACCGCAGTGACTACGATGCGGAGGCCCTTAAACAGCTTTCTGATACCAACACTTATCCTCCACATGCCACACGTCCCACCTCTTCCATCAGCCTTGAAATTCGCTCCTTCCTGGAGCTCCTGGACTCCTTACAAGGCCTTTCTTCACAATTATCCCTTCTCACCCAAAATCTCCGCACACCTACCTTATACTTTCTCCCCAAGATAAACAAGGCTGGCAATCCGGGACGACCTATAGTTGCAGCCTATGGTTCCCCCACTGAACGGATTTCAGCCTTGGTGCATCAACACCTCCAACCTTTAGTGTAGAACCTTCCTTCTTACATCAAAGATACGCCACATTTTTTGGAGCGTCTGTCGAAAGTCCCCGGTGCTCTACCACCAGACTCCCTCCTTGTTTCCATTGACGTAACCTCCTTGTACACTAACATTCCCCACCTTGAAGGCCTCAGTTCCCTTCAACACTACCTGGATATGTGCCCTCCAAACAGTCTTCCCAGAACAACCTTTCTCATATCCCTAGCCAACTTTATCCTCTCCAAAAAAACTATTTCTCCTTCAACTCCCAGATTTATCACCAGATACGTGGCACTGCCATGGGTACCCGCATGGCCTCGTCCTATGCCAACCTCTTCCCGGGCCGCCTGGAAAACATTTTTATGTGAACTGACCCCTCAGTCCCTCGTGTGGTTCAGATACACAGATGATATATTTATGATCTGGACCCACGGGGAGGACCACCTCCTAGACATCCTCAACTCACTCAATGACAATCACATTCCCACACCTGTATTACCTTCCTGGAAATAGATATCACTCTACAACAGGTAGCCCTCTATACCTCAGTACACATCAAACCAACCAATTTACAACAATACCTACACTTTGACAGTTGTCATCCCTTCGATATAAAACGTTCCCTCCCATACAGCCTTGCAATCCGTGGCAGACGCATCTGTTTCGATCATGAATCAATATCCAGTTACTCCCAAAAACTATCCCAAGCCCTTGTTTCCCACTGATACCCCCATGATCTCGAGGAAAAACAAATTTCCTGTGTCATCACCCACAACCCTCGTTCTGCACCTCCTGAAACTGACCATAGACCAACACTTGTCACCCAGTTCTTTCCTGGCCTGGAATCTGTCAACCAGATACTCCGCCGTGGGCATGATTTCCTAAGGTCCTTCCCTGAAATGCGTCTCCTCCTTCCCAAAATCCTACTCACTGATCCGCACACTTGTTTCAGCAGTCCACCCAATTTGTACAACAGCTTGGTCCACAAGTATTTACCTGCCGACTCTCCTAGACTTCCTCTGGGATATTTCCATTGTAACATACCCTGCTGCAAAACTTGCAGCATGCACCCTGCCACCACTACTTATACTAATCCTGTCACAGGCGAATCTTTCCCAATTATTGGACATGCTACGTGTGCTACCACTCACCTTATTTACCAACTCACCTGCCTCCATTGCACTGCCTCTTACATTGGTCTCACCACTCAACAACTATCCTACAGGATAAATGGCCGCAGGCCAACAGTTTATACATCCAACCCAGACCATCCAGTGGCAATCCATGCAAACTCACATAATTCGAACAACCTGAACACCTGTTTCACAGTTAGAGCTATTAGAGTTTTTCCAAATACCATCACTCCTTCAGAACTCCACAGATTGGAACTAGCCTACCAACATATCCTTGACACCAGACACACCCCTGGCCTAAACCTACGTTAAACCCATCACTTGTTATCTCTCATTTCATTTTACAGTCAGTTACTTATATATGTACATTTCATCTATTCATTTTATATATTTTCATATATATATATGATAACGATGAAATCAAGACGTTAAGTAGCAGAAAGGAATCAAATTAGGATAGGGAAATGAGCCAGCACTTACCTTTAGATGATGGACGTGGGGCGCGAACACACAGAAAAGACACAAACACAAATAATAAGGTAATTTTCGGGATAAACCCTTCGTCAACAGGAGAACATTATGAAGGGTGGGCTTAGCTGGAGACTGCCTCACAGAAAGACCGCTGGTCGGGAAAATGGTGGGGATAAATTCAAACATCAGAAAAGTAGAGTGAATCAGAGCTAATACCCGAGCATAGATAAATATCCATACTAATCTCTGGGAAGATCAAAATATAATTAGAAGTAAATATGAAAAAATATAACTATATAAAATATTATACAAATACAAATTTTTAAAAAAATTATAATTTTTATGAAGTAAACATCACCTTAGCTTAGTGGTGGTTCAATATAGGTAATGGAAAAGAGAGGATTAAAAAATGTTAAACATATGTAATAATAATGATAATAATGACCAGGTATTATCTCAAGTTGAGACCAGGTGGTTGCCTTGTGCCAAGTTTGTACTGGTAGGCAAGTTCCCACCTTCTGAGTTCAGAGAAACTGCTGCTATTAGGAAGAACTCTGATAGCACGGACTGTGAAACAAGAGTTGAAATTATTCAAGTCGTGCATTATGGCATGGGCAGCAACTGGGTGCTTAGGGTTCTGTGTGAACACCGTCTGTCTGTGACCATTCATTCTTATGGAGAGTGGATTCGTGGTCAAATATATATATATGTATATTTCTATCTCCCTTTACTTTCTTCTATAACCAATCTAAATAAAATTATACCTTTTTGAATTATGCTAAACAAAGATTATTTTGTTTCACTTTTATCGCTGGTCAAGCTCATTCTTCTACCCCCTCCCCACCTTCCCGGCAATCCTACCACCACCGTGTGATTTCCGCCTATGCTTCATTCATGTGGCGGGTTGGGATGTGACCAATATTTCCCCCCTGCCATATGTCTCGCCTCCTACATGATTAAGACTCATGTCGAAATATTGTGCAACTTGTTTATGTTTTTGTGTTTTTACGTGTTCGTCTCGCCCTCCTGCCTTCATCTGTGGTAAATTATGGATATCTGTTTATTTTTCCCTATCCTATTCAGGAGCTGCTGCTATTAGGGAGGACACTGATAGTACGGACAGTGAAACAAGAGTTGAAATTTTTCAAGTCATGGGTGATGGCATGGGCAGCAACTTGGTGCTTTGGGTACTGTGTGAACACCGCCCATCGGTAGCCATTTATTCTTATGGAAAGTGGATTTGTGGTCAAACATATATATGAAGCCAGGCAGAGGTTGTACGTTAACTGGTAACTTACATGGGAGGTTTCGCAGGTGGTGTGTCCTATGATATGGAAGCTTTCCTCTGTGACAGGGTTGGTGAAAGTGGTGGTGGCATGGTGTATGTCACACATCTTGCAGTGGGGTCTATTGCATAGGAAAGAGCCTTGGGGCTGACTGTTGGAATGAGAAAGACTATGTTTGTGGGCTAGAAGTTCACTGAGGTTAGGAGATCTACTGAAACAAGTTCTAGGACATCCATCCTCAACTTATTGGCCCACCTGATTCTCAATAAGAACTCCTTCTCCTTCAAAGGCAATATCTATTACCAAACTTGTGGCATTGCCATGGGCACCCGCATGGCCTCCTCTTATGCTAATCATTCCATGGGCCAACCGGAACAGAAATTTCTGGAGGAAATCCCTCTCAAACCTCACATCTGGCTTCAATTCACTGATGACATCTTTATGATTTGGATGCATGGAAAAAACAAACTGTTAAATTTCCTGAACCATCTCAATACTTTTAGCATGCTGAAGTGGGCCTACTCCCACACCCAGGCCACATTCTTGGATGTGGATTTGTTCCTCTCCAACGGCTACCTCAACTCTTCAGTCCACATCAAATACACCAACCTTCAACAGTACCTCCATTTTGCAGTTTCCACCCATACAATTCCAAACGTTCCCTCCCCTACAATATTAGCATTCAAGGTAGTCGCATATACTCCAACCAACAGTCCCTCATGGATCATGCAAGCATTATTTGACAAGCACTGATATCTCCCAACTACCCTCCGGGCAACTACTCAGCCCATCAATCATCCCAAACCCGCAAAAACCAACCACAATCCAGCCTTTGTTACAAAATACTATCCAGGCTTCGAATCCATTAACAGAATCTTCTGGCAGGGCTATGATTTCCTGAAAACCTGCCCTGAAATTAGTTCCATTCTTCTTAAAATCCTCCGTGCCACTCTTAGAACTTGTTTCAGCAGACCACCTAACCTCAGCTAACTTCTAGTCCACAAACATAGTCTTCCTCGTCCCAACAGTCACAAGGGTCTTACCCATGCAATAGACCCCGCTGTATGATGTGTGACATTACATCATACCACCACCACTTTCACCAACCCTGTCACAGGGGAAAGCTTCCTTATCATAGGACATGCCACCTGCAATACCTCCCATGTAATTTATCAGTTAACATGCTACACTGCCTGGCTTCATATATAGGTTTGATCACAAATTCACCTTCCATAAGAATAAATGGTTACCAACAGACAGTGTTCACATGGAACCCAAAGCACCCAGTTGGGTTGGTGCCTATGCCATCACCCACGACTCGAATAATTTCAACTCTTGTTTCACGGTTTGTGCTATCAGAGTCATCCCTAATAGCAGCAGATCCTCTGAACTCAGAAGGTGGGAACTTGCCTCCCAGTACAAACTGAACCCAAGCCAACCACCTGGTCTCAACTTCAGATAATACCCGGTCATTATTATTATTATTTTTAGTTAAGTTTACCCTTTTCTAAACCTCTCTTTGCCTCTATCTCTACTGCCTATATTGAACCACCACTAACCTAAGGTGATGTTTACTTCACAGAGTCTTTGGTTTAAAAATAAATTTAAATTATATTTTTTTTAATTTAATTATATTTTGCTCTTCCCACTGACCAAAGATTAGTTTGGATATTTATCTATGCTTGAGTATTCGCTCTGAATCACTGCCCCTCTACTTTTCCTGTGTTTGAATTTAACCCCCAACATTTCCCTGGCCAACAGTCTCTATGTGAGGCAATCTCCCACATCACCCACCTCTCATAATGTTCTCCTGTTGACTAAGGGCTTGTCACAAAAATTTCTTTATCAGTTGTATTTTTGTCTTGTCTGTCTGTTCGCGTCCCCTATCCACAGGGCCGTAGCTAAGGGGGGGCATTGTGGGGCAATGCCCTACCTTAAAATTCCAATGCCCTACCTTAAAAGATACCATCAAGTAAGGTAATAAGCTATTTACCTAAACTGTTTGTTCATAGTACGAAATGATGGGGAAAAATTAATTTACTACTAACATAGTAACATGTAAACAATTCCGAATTAACTACAGTTCGTCACTATCATATATACCAATTCTTTATTCTGCTCACAGATGCCATTTGAAGTATATATTGTCTATGATGTTCGTTAGTGTACTGTAGGTACAATGTTTCAGGCAGTTATTGACAATTTTTTATTTATTATTTTTGTTGTGAACTGAAGAACAATCGATTTTGCGATGAGTATAAGGGCTTTCTTTAGCAAAAAACGAAGAGTTGAAGAGGAAATTGACCAAGAAGGACTTCTTTCCTCAAAACAGCTGGAAGCACAAAATGAAATTACCACTCCTAATCCTATGGAAACATGTTGGTAATGTTAGCTCTGATATTGCACAAATCGGAGAACGGATAAAGCAAGTTAATTTAGATGTACACCTAAAATAAAATAACAGGACCTTTGTAGTGGTTGTAGGATTCAGTCGAGAAAGATGCTGCTTTTTGTTACTCTTGCCAGAAATTGTTATGAAAGCAAACAGACTTTATACACTTACGCAGGACTCAGAAACTTGAAAAATTTCACTGATAAAAATCCATATCTCATACACAAGCCATGGCGATGTAGCAGGAAAAATGCATATAATATCTACAACTAGCAGTGATGAAACGTTAATACGTTGAAACAGATTTAAAAAAAAGAGGTCTTATATGAAGTTTATTATTGAAGTAATAGACTTTCTAGTTGTTAATGAATTGGCTTTGCGTGGAAATTATATTTTGGAGGAAGAAAAGAAAAAGTATTATTTAATAATTTGTTTGAATACACATGCATGAAACATACAAATTTGAAGGAGGCTATCAGTCATATAAAACAAACTGCAACATATCATTCACCCGAAATTCAAAATCAAATAATTCAAGCAATGGTTCAAGCAGCGCGAAGTTCGATTCTTAAAGATATTGAGGAATCTGACGTGAACTGGTTTACTCTAATGGAAGATGGGGCGAGAGACAAAAATAACCGAGAATATATTGTAATAACAATTTGTCAATGACTCGTTGCTGGCAGTTACAAATATTGAAAACCTTGATGCAGCCACTTTCACCGAATTAACGTTTAATACGCTTACGGAAAATAACGTTGACCTCTCTTGTATGCTATGACGGCGCAAGTGTAATGTTTTGGAAAGTTTCAGAAGTTGCAAACAGAACAGAAAATAAATTTGGCCAAAAAATTCCTCACGTCCACAGCTACAACCATCTCTTGCATTTTATAGACACCAGGACAATCTCGGAAAAGACTTTCATTCGTCATTTTTTTTTTTTTTTTTTTTTTTTTATCAATGCACCATGTTACATGAATTCTTTCACCAAGGCAAAACAGCTGCCTCATATGGTGGAAAAAAGATTTGCTGGCTCCTCGAACAGCATTGGTCAGGACATTTGGCAGTTACAAAAGTTGTAAACAATAATTATTCATCAATTTTGACGACATAAGGTAAAATTAAAAAAGACAGATTGAATGGTGTTGATATCGCTAAGAGTGTTGGCATTAAAATTCATACTCAACTTGGAATTCCGAATGGCCATGGTTGTGGGTAAAAAAATTTTTATTCAAACTTCAGCCTGCAGACGCAGTTTTACGAGCCCAAAGCGCAGGATTGAAAGACGCCATAACAATAGTAAAGTGCGTCCAAAATGAAAAAAACTGACTAAGATCAGATGAAATATATCAAAGTTTGGAAGGAGATAATTCTATGACAAGTCGAAATTCTGAAAATAGAACCCAGATCCAGAACAGGCTCAAGAGGAAAATCAAATCGGATGGATCATTACTTGATGATGGCCCTTCCTACAAAATATAGAAGACCAGGATGCTCAGCCATTTAAATTTGATTATTTTGAAACATTGGACATACTAATTGCTGAGTTATCAAGAAGGGGACAAGTTCCGTGAGCACATCCGCAATTATAGATCCAACAACATCGATAAATCCGCCATTACACGGCATGCAGCCGAAAATAATCATGCCATAAACTTCGAAAACACCATCCTTATAGTGCGCGAAGATAAATGGTGACCAAGGAGGGTCAGGGAGGCGCTGGAAATTGCCAAACGCCCAAAAAATATAAACGAAGACAACGGGCTTAAATTACCTAACGCCTGACTGTCGCTAGTGTAGACAGAGTAGGTCACGTGTCACCTCCCTCCAGACCTCGCCGCGCCCCACCAGGCCAACGAAACACATGACGGTCGCATATTCTCATTGGCGGGGTAGCCTGAACGCTCTAGACGGGTCACGGATCGACTGTATAACAACACTACACACTGACTGAAGAGGAGGAACACATAACAGTTCAACCTGGATTCCTTCGCTTTCTTCAAGAATTTGCCTACCGGATTACGCTTACTACTGGACTACACTTCTAGGTTTATCTCTTTGATACTTCGCCTGCTAATTTATGGATATCACCTAATTGCCCCTGGACTTCTACTATCAGCTTCTGGAACTCACCTACCTGCCTTCGGACTATGGTTGCCTGCCTGCTTTCGGATTACGCCTGTCTGCCTGCCTTCGGACTACGCATATCTGCCTGCCTACGGACTACGCCTGTCTGCCAGCTCAGGGACTACGCCTGCCTGCTCTGGGACTACGCCTGCCCTGCCTGCCATCGTACTACGCCTGCCTGCTTTCCTCTGCCTGCTTCGGACTACGTCAGCCATCCGACTGCGCCTGCCCTACCTGCCACCCGTCTACACCAGCTTGCTGACTAACAACGCCTGATTTCGTCGCTGCTCACAAATGGTCTTCCATCGATCTACCTGCCTAGTGGGCTACACTCAGCAACAAAACAGTAACGGTAACGCTGCAATCATTTCCGGCACAAACCCTACCATCCTTCCACCCACTGTCACTACCAGCAGCCACCTTTCCACCATAGACACAACTTCAACTACAATTGCAACCACCATGACTCCTACCACATCATCAATCATCAGCCCCACGACATCTGAAGTCATAAACCCTCATATTCAACATATAGTGTAAAAACCTTCACAGGGTAATTGCTATCTGCAAACAAACAGCAACAATGCCAAACCTTATGACCAGTCAAAATGCGGAACCTCGCGGTCTGCACAAACCTCCTCAACAAAAAGTACTTTTACCACATGTGAAATTCTAGAAACTACACCAACACCTCCTACTTCTTCTCACACAATTCACGTACGAGGGTGAGTCAAATGAAAACCTTAAATATTTTTTTAAATATTATTTATTGTGCAGAAGTGGTACAAAACTGTATCACTTTTCAACATAATCTCCCCCACGCTCAATGCAAGTCCTCCAGCGCTTACAAAGTGCATAAATTCCTTTAGAAAAAAATTCATGACGTACCTCTTCATCAGAATGGAACTTCTTTCTTCCCATTGCTTCTTTGAGTGGTCCAGACATATGGAAATCACTTGGGGCAAGGTCTGGTGAGTATGGTGGATGAGGAAGACTCTAAAAATACAGGTCTGTGATTGTTGCAACTGTTGTAGGGGCAGTGTGGGGCCTTGCATTGTCATGTTGCAAAAGGTCACCTGATGACAGCAGTCCACATCGCTTTGATTTGATTGCAGGCCGAAGATGATTTTTTAGATCTGTGTACGATGCACTGGTGACAGTGGTCCTTCTAGGCCTGTAATGCTCCAAAATGACGCCTTTTTAGTCCCATAAGAGAGTCAGCATAATCTTCCCTGCTGATGGTTCTGTTTGAAACTTCTTTGGTTTTGCTGATGAGGAATGGCGCCATTCATTGCTCGCTCTCTTCGTTTCCGGTTGATGGAAGTGAACCCAGGTTTCGTCCCCAGTAGTTTTATATTGTCTTAGCTGGGACAAAAGATCTTAAGCCGGCCCCGAAAGAGACTCCACTCGTCCGCGTGACGTCACAGTTGGATGGCGGGAAATTATAATGGACCAATGGCGGCCAAGGTCGTATGACGTCACACGTTAGTTCTTTGGCCGGCCGCTGGGAGGGCAGCATCTCCCAAGGGCTTAATTTCTTTGGGCGCAGACATTCCACTCCCTTACGAGAGAAAGCTAGCGGGGAAATTCCACCGCCTGGGGCGTGTTTACACATGATACGCGCTCTGTTAGACGTTGCGACAGGTGTGAACTTGCTCATCCGAGACATCGCGAGTTCGCCTTGCATCACTGTCACCAGATGGCAGTACCTAGAGTTGCTATAGTCACCGCTAGATGTCCTGGCATGCTTCATATGCGTGAAATATTTCGGACCCCCGTTTTCGGGCCTGCGTGAACACGCTCTGTTTGCTCTCCATTAGGCATTGCGAAATGTGTGCCGTGCTGGCTGGGGTTCCGTTAAGCAAGCACTTGTTTGCGCTGCGAAACATCTTGGCTACTATCGACACAGTAAAATATTTTCTTCGGTTCTGTGTAGTGATTTCGTGAAATATACCATTGCGATTTTTTACTAAAAAATAAAAAAGTCCACATCAACGGATATTACGTGAACAGACATCGGTAGCGTTGGGGCTAGAGTGCCGAAGGTCGCCGGTTCGAGTCCGGCAGCGGTGTTTTTATTGAAAAAGCCGTTCCAACTCGTCAATTTCAAAACGAAAATCAAAATTTTAGTTTCCATACCTAGAGAGTATGGCGCCAGCTTGCTATGAATAAAAAATAAGTCGAAAAGCATAAATGTTTCCTTTTAACGTTCGATATGGAAAAAAAACCGTCATAAACTCCAGATATAAAACCGAGGAAGAATTCTATGTGTACCTGTTTTAGCGTTCTGGCCTTGTATTCGGGAGGACGGCGGTTCGAATCCCCTGTCCGAGCATCCATGGTTTCCCCAAATCACTCCAGGTGAATGCCGGGATGCTTCCTTTAAAAGACCATGGCCGAATTCCTTCCCATTCCTTGCCCCCCATCCTTTCCCGTCTCTAAACTGTTAACATAAATTCCGTTCATCGAAGCAGGCAGACATTAAAAATTATTCACCGACGAAGAGACTGGAAACAAACTCACTTTTTCACATCATGATGGATTCATTATGAACAATATAACTCACGAGTGTCACCTACAGTCCGTGTATTTTAAAGGATGTATTAAATTAGGGGTAATGAAACACAGACACTTTTAAAACTCAAAGAGGCATTGAATGGGTTTACTGATGTATGTAAGTATGACCTCGATGAATCTAAAGCAAAGTTGTCGATTTGAAAACCAGTTTCTTTCCCTACAGACATTTCTGAAGTGAGTACATGATGTCAAACCAATCAGCATGTAATTTTTTCAAGCCTATTTCTCAAACCTACCATACGTTATTCCTTTCAAAATTCGTAGCCTCAAAAACCCATCAATCCTTTCATTGAAACCGACAGATATTCACAGAAGAAGGTAGGAAAAACCATAAATTCCGTTCATTGAAGCAGGCAGACATTAAAAATTAATTCACCGACCAAGAGACGGGAAACAAACTCACTTTTTCACATCATGTTGGATTCATTATGAACAATATAATATAACTGACGAGTGTCACCTATATTCCGTGTATTTTAAAGGAAGTATTAAATAATGTGTAATGAAACACAGATACTTTTTGAACTCAAAGAGGCATTGAAGGGGTTAACTGATGGATGTAAGTATAACCTCGATGGGTTGAGAGCCTCTAAACTAAAGCAAAGTTGTCGATTTGAAAACCAGTTTCTTTTCCTACAGACATTTCTGAAGTAAATACATGATGTCAAACCAATCAGCCTGTAATTATTTCAAGCCTATTTCTCAACCCTGTCTTTGGACAAGAGGCCACTTGAAAATATTTGTGACAAAGCCTTTCCCACACCAAAGCTAGAAAAAAAATCAAAGTTTCCAGTTTGACCATGGCAAAGCTCATGGAATGAAGTGAGGGAAGAAAGAATTCATATTAGCATCAGTACGACGCCTTATTTTTCTAACTTATCTCTGCTGCCATTGGTATAAAATATTTAATCACACTCATAATTTTTGCCATCAAGCTCAAACGTATATCATCTGTCTATCCAGACCAATCTGTGTATCAATTCTGCTATGCTTTCGTAAGCAATCACAAATTGAGTGTCCTTAGCTGTACTTTGTCTAAAATTCCAATCAATCCCTTGTGACACATCAGTGATTGACACCTTTAACTGTATTTTACAGCACAGCACGTATGTTCCAGGAACGAAATACGTCTGTTAATCTTATTAATTTCACCCCTGTCGAATCGAAGTACGCCAGTCCTATGTGATAAAAATCGAGTCACGCTAAGCACAGATCATGCCTGAGACCATCGCCTGTGACCAAGGTGGAGATATAGAAAATTTACCCACTCCCTTATAGAAGAAATCCAGTGCCAGCTCCTACTGATATTCTATTCCTAATTCTTTCACCAAGATCCACCCCTAGCCTCATAGCCAACATACCCACAGCACTTCCTCAAACCTCCTTCTGTTTTCCAATGATTCCCATTCAAACCCCTGATCAGTTACAGACAGGGTTACCTTCTGTTCGTGCGTTAAAGTAAACCAAAAATTCAAAATTCGAAAAGTCTTCTCCTAATCAGTAACCAGGTACCAAAATGTTCACTTAAGGTGGTTCTACTGCAGTTTTCCAGGAAATTATTTTTCAATAAATCAGGACCCAGGGGAGTTCTCCATTCGGCTTAAAATGTTCGCATCTAACGCCAACCTTCGGATTCAGGACCAAGTCTGACATTTGTTTGTAATTGCATGCTTTGTTCAAGTAACCACGATAAAGTTACCATAATGCTCTTAGCTAACTGATAGTTTCTTGGTCATCAAACAGACATCATAACCCACATTTTCATAGAAGATCCCCACACATCGACAAGTATCCAAAACGTCACCAAAGGTTCTATTACGCCTAAGATAGTGCTCACACTTGATCTGTCGTAAATTGTTAGGTCAAAGTGGGTGTTTAGATATTTTATCCACTCAGGCCTCATCACCTAAAGTCTAGTGCGAGATTGTGGTCATGGTCAACTTAGGCTCCATATACCACTCAGAATTATTCCACCAACATCCATTCTAACAGCATTATACGCCACCTACAGCCCCTCAACACTCTTCCTATCTTCCAATGACATCCCAGCCCCAGCTCCTTTATTATGTCACTTACTGAATATTTTACACAGATAAATCTAGCTGCCCTCCTTTGCACCTTGCATTTGATGTACAAAAAATGTGGACTCCATACTACACCACACAAGCAATGGTCTGACTGTGGGTTTGTACCCAAGTCCTTCGCTTCTCTGGTACATCACCCCTCTCTGTTAAATGATTTTTATGTAGTGAGAATCACAATTCGTATGCCAACGCAAACGGCAGTAAACTGTAAAGAGCACATCGAAATGGGAGATTGCCTAAGCCCTGAAACAATGGTTAGAAGCACACGTTGATGGTGAGCATAATTCTATAGCCATATATTTTAGACTCAAATCCACATAGGAATGACACACGCACACACTTGTACATGCATACAGCGAGGTCAACAGAACTAACAGCAAGCATCATGGAAACGATGAAGTGGGGCAGAATTGTCGTTACAACTGATTAACTGGACAGAACTATCGTTACAAAAATCATCAGACAGACGAGTTACTTACGCTTACATGCACAAAGAGAGACGCAGACACACATGTCCAAGACTACAGAGAGTTCAGCACACCTACCGGTACCAATCATGGAATCAAAAAAAGTGGTGTAGTACTCTCTTGCCTCATGACTGGCTGAAAAACAGAAGTCTCCCTACATATCATCAGCCTGGCGAGATAGAAGGTGTGCAAAAGATGGCATGTTTTCACCATAAACCTAAGTGTTTATACCATAAATAGTGTTCATCACGCCCCAGTTGATTACATTTACCATCAACACGTCTCTCCAACACCGCAACCCTTTCTACCATTCAGTAAAAAAGTGACGCAGGTACCATGAGTTACCCCCGATTTGACTACGCTGACTCCGCCACAATCGAACAGCGTGTCGACCCCTCATTACTACCGCTCAGACCCGATTTCAACTACGTAAGCCGCACTGGACTTAACACCCCCATCACTACTAACGATATCCTATCTGTCCTTCACATCAAGAAAAATACAGCTCCTTGCCCTGACTCCATCACATACAGACACATCAAAGAAGCACCCAGCTCCTTCCATCAAGTCCTAGCCCACCTGTATACAAATACCATATACTTTGGCATCTACCCTCCTAAATGAAAACCTAAAAAAATAACGATGTTTCCCAAACCAAATAAGCCAAAATCAGATCCCAACTCATACCAGCGCATCAGCCTCACCTCCGTCTTTAGCAAAATATTTGAAACCATATTATCAAAAAGAATCCACCAACACATATCTTAACATTCACTCCTATCCCCAGGCCAGTGAGGCTTCCGCCCAAAACTATCCACCCAAGATCAACTCCTCGAACTAGTATACCTCCTGACCACCCACATCAATACCCACCGGTCCGCAATTCTCTTCCTGTGAGACATGGAAAAAGTTTTCGACTGAGTATGATACGTCGGACTCATTTTTAAACTGTAAACCTTCGCCTTACCCATCACCTACATTCGTACAATAGCCTCCTTCCTCACACACCGTACCTCGTTTGTAGCCATAAATAACTTCTTCTCCCGCATCTTCTCCCCTACCGCAGGTGTCCCCCCAAGGATACGTACTCTCACCACTCCTATACATCTTGTACATTTCTGACATACCTATACCTGCAGTACCTACTTACATCCTCCAATACACCGATGACACCGCCTACGTAGCCATGTATAAATCACTACAACAATCTC
Organism: Vandiemenella viatica; assembly: GCA_031002005.1. Taxonomy (NCBI): domain Eukaryota; kingdom Metazoa; phylum Arthropoda; class Insecta; order Orthoptera; family Morabidae; genus Vandiemenella; species Vandiemenella viatica. The sequence goes on along the minus strand of JARYHS010013630.1, from coordinate 210,094,627 downwards.
AAAAATCCATACAGACAGAACTGGATAAATTTGTACAATGGTGCAACTGCTGGAGGTGAATCATAAATCCTAACAAAATCCAAGCCATCATTTTCGGAATGACAAGCAGAAGACACCGCCTCGCCGACTTCAAAATTACCATCTACGATCATCCCATCTAGCAACAACCCACTGTTAAATACCTAGGTGTCACCCTCGACCAACATGTAACCTAGACAACCCACCTTAAAACGATTACTTCCAAAGCAAATATCCGACTCAACCTTCTTAAACTACTCCTGGGGACTCCACAGCAACGTTATCATCAACACCTACAAAGCCTTCCTCTGCTCCATCCTCACCTATGGTCACCTCTCTTGGTTATCAGCTCCCGATCGCTTCTACAATAGACCTTAAATTATAGAACGACACGAATCCGACTGCCATCACCCGCTCACCTATTTTACACCTGAATAAAATTTCCCCACACGGTGATCCACTTAGAATCCCTCCGCATAAAATACGCAATAAATAGTCTCCATAACAACAATCCTATAACTCTAAACCTAATCACCGAACCCTATCACCTCCCCACTTTCTACAAACAAGTACCACCCACACTCCACCTCCTTAACATCCTTATCCTAACCCAACACATAGACCGACCACCACCAATACCCGACCAAGAGAAACGATCCAAGTTTATACCCTACCCTTTAACCGATTATCTGAAAACCATCATCTGTAAACCTGCTTGAAATGTTGTAAAGAAACTAAAAATGAACAGCCTTCTAATTATGTAAAAGACTGAAAAAATTCTATTGTTATATGAAATTTTAACATTTATGTTTTCATCAATTGTAAAATATGTAGCAATTTGTGTGCTGCTACCCCGACATCTCCCACCAGGGGAAGGAATGAAACGATAATCTTATATATATATAAAAATAGACGTGTTTTTTCCTATATTTCACTTTTCAGCCACCACTACCTAGCACAGATCACTGATGTTTGTGGGTGGAAGTAGCATGGAGTTACCTGTCGTGCACAACGTTGGCCGAATGCCGAAAGCTGTGGGGATGTGGGAGATATAATGATTAAAGTTGGTCAGTGCAGGGCCTTTTCATATTTCGACCAAAAATTCGAATCTCCGTATACTTCTCTTTCCTGCCACAACTACATAACATAGAGCTTTGGTGTTTGTGTGTGGTAGTAGAATCGTCTTTCCTGTCGTGCAATATGGTTGTTAGATGTCGGTAGCTATGGGGGTGTGGGAGATATGGGGGTAGAAAGTGGTCGACCTGTGGCAATTTCATACTTCTGCCAAAGACAAAAGTGTCATGGTGTATCACTTTTCAGCGAAAACTATAGATCACAGATAACTGGCGTTTGTGTGTAGTAGTAGCAGAAAGTCACCTTTCGATCACAACAGCGGCCGATTTTCAGAAACTGTGGTACTGTGGTAGATATGGTGGTTGCAAGTGGCCGACCAAGGATATTTTCGTATTTCGACTGTTTCCGCATATGTCACTTTTCTGCCACAACTACATAGCATAGAGCATTGGTGTTTGTGTTTGGTAGTAGAATCGTATCTCACGTAGTGCACTATGGTTCTTAGATGTCGGTAGCTATGGGTGTGTGGGAGATATGGGGGTTGAAAGTGGTCGACCTGTGGCAATTTCATACTTCTGCCAAAGACAAAAGTGTCATGGTGTATCACTTTTCAGCGAAAACTATAGATCACAGGTAACTGGCGTTTGTGTGTAGTAGTAGCAGAAAGTCACCTTTCGATCACAACAGCGGCCGATTTTCAGAAACTGTGGTACTGTGGTAGATATGGTGGTTGCAAGTGGCCGACCAAGGATATTTTCGTATTTCGACTGTTTCCGCATATGTCACTTTTCTGCCACAACTACATAGCATAGAGCATTGGTGTTTGTGTTTGGTAGTAGAATCGTATCTCACGTAGTGCACTATGGTTCTTAGATGTCGGTAGCTATGGGTGTGTGGGAGATATGGGGGTTGAAAGTGGTCGACCTGTGGCAATTTCATACTTCTGCCAAAGACAAAAGTGTCATGGTGTATCACTTTTCAGCGAAAACTATAGATCACAGATAACTGGCGTTTGTGTGTAGTAGTAGCAGAAAGTCACCTTTCGATCACAACAGCGGCCGATTTTCAGAAACTGTGGTACTGTGGTAGATATGGTGGTTGCAAGTGGCCGACCAAGGATATTTTCGTATTTCGACTGTTTCCGCATATGTCACTTTTCTGCCACAACTACATAGCATAGAGCATTGGTGTTTGTGTTTGGTAGTAGAATCGTATCTCACGTAGTGCACTATGGTTCTTAGATGTCGGTAGCTATGGGGGTGTGGGAGATATGGGGGTTGAAAGTGGTCGACCTGTGGCAATTTCATACTTCTGCCAAAGACAAAAGTGTCATGGTGTATCACTTTTCAGCGAAAACTATAGATCACAGATAACTGGCGTTTGTGTGTAGTAGTAGCAGAAAGTCACCTTTCGATCACAACAGCGGCCGATTTTCAGAAACTGTGGTACTGTGGTAGATATGGTGGTTGTAAGTGGCCGACCAAGGATATTTTCGTATTTCGACTGTTTCCGCATATGTCACTTTTCTGCCACAACTACATAGCATAGAGCATTGGTGTTTGTGTTTGGTAGTAGAATCGTATCTCACGTAGTGCACTATGGTTGCTTAGATGTCGGTAGCTATGGGGGTGTGGGAGATATGGGGGTTGAAAGTGGTCGACCTGTGGCAATTTCATACTTCTGCCAAAGACAAAAGTGTCATGGTGTATCACTTTTCAGCGAAAACTATAGATCACAGATAACTGGCGTTTGTGTGTAGTAGTAGCAGAAAGTCACCTTTCGATCACAACAGCGGCCGATTTTCAGAAACTGTGGTACTGTGGTAGATATGGTGGTTGTAAGTGGCCGACCAAGGATATTTTCGTATTTCGACTGTTTCCGCATATGTCACTTTTCTGCCACAACTACATAGCATAGAGCATTGGTGTTTGTGTTTGGTAGTAGAATCGTATCTCACTGTAGTGCACTATGGTTGTTAGATGTCGGTAGCTATGGGGGTGTGGGAGATATGGGGGTTGAAAGTGGTCGACCTGTGGCAATTTCATACTTCTGCCAAAGACAAAAGTGTCATGGTGTATCACTTTTCAGCGAAAACTATAGATCACAGATAAGCTGGCGTTTGTGTGTAGTAGTAGCAGAAAGTCACCTTTCGATCACAACAGCGGCCGATTTTCAGAAACTGTGGTACTGTGGTAGATATGGTGGTTGCAAGTGGCCGACCAAGGATATTTTCGTATTTCGACTGTTTCCGCATATGTCACTTTTCTGCCACAACTACATAGCACAGAGCATTGGTGTTTGTGTTTGGTAGTAGAATCATTATCTCATGTAGTGCACTATGGTTGTTAGATGTCGGTAGCTATGGGGGTGTGGGAGAAACGGGGGTTGAAAGTGGTCGACCTGTGGCAATTTCATACTTCTGCTAAAGACAAAAGTGTCATGGTGTATCACTTTTCAGCGAAAACTATAGATCACAGATAACTGGCGTTTGTGTGTAGTAGTAGCAGAAAGTCACCTTTCGATCACTACAGCGGCCGATTTTCAGAAACTGTGGTACTGTGGTAGATATGGTGGTTGTAAGTGGCCGACCAAGGATATTTTCGTATTTCGACTGTTTCCGCATATGTCACTTTTCTGCCACAACTACATAGCATAGAACATTGGTGTTTGTGTTTGGTAGTAGAATCGTATCTCATGTAGTGCACTATGGTTGTTAGATGTCGGTAGCTATGGGGGTGTGGGAGATATGGGGGTTGAAAGTGGTCGACCTGTGGCAATTTCATACTTCTGCCAAAGACAAAAGTGTCATGGTGTATCACTTTTCAGCGAAAACTATAGATCACAGATAACTGGCGTTTGTGTGTAGTAGTAGCACAGAGTCACCTTTCGATCACAACAGCGGCCGAATTTCAGAAACTTTGGTACTGTGTTAGATATGGTGGTTGTAAGTGGCCGACCAAGGATATTTTCGTATTTCGACGAAAGGCATGTGTCTCTGCAGATTTATCGTTTCTGCCACGACTACATAGCATAGAGCATTGGTGTTTATGTGGGGTGGTAGAATCGTGTCTGTTGTCGTGCACTATGGTTGTTAGATGTCTGTAGCTATGGGGGTGTGGAAGACATGGGGGATGAAAATGGTCGACCTGCGGCAATTTCATATTTCAGCCAAAGACGCATGTGTCTCGGTGTATCACTTTTGAGTGAAAACTATCACCGGCTTTTTTGTGTGGTAGTAACACAGAGTCACCCATCGATCTCAACGTTGGCCGAAATTCGGTAACTGTGGGAGCGTGTGAGATATGGTGTTTGAAATTGGTCAATCATGAATATTTTCGTATTTCATCCAAAGACTTGTGTGTATCCGTAAATTTTACTTTGCTGCCGGAACTATATAGCGCAGAAGACTGGTATTTGTGTGTGGTAATAGTATCGAGTCTCCCATTGTGCACTATGGTGGTTAGATGTCTACAGCTGTCAATATGAATACTTTACAATCACGAACGAATTTGTGGGTACCAACTATTATATTATAATTGTGGAAGTAAGTTTCTGTCTTTTTGTTACGTTTTGACGACTAAATGGCTATATCAATATTGATGGAATTTAACAATGAAATAGTGTAGGACGGACACAGGACATTTTTTCGGTATGAATAACAGTTTTAGTCACGAAATTTTAAGAACTTATCGAATGATGAAAGACAGACAGATTCGTGTGTTAGTCTGTAATGTTACGTTGGTTGCTCAGTCGCGCAGTCTGTTAGTGTTTGATTTGTTAATAAATTTCGATAAGAAACAAAACTTATTATTTAGTATAGAAGTCAATTTGCTCTGCACTGTACTATTCATTTGTGTCTGTATAAAAGTTTCTGGCACCAATTTGTATTCCTTTTTGACATGCCTTGCGGACTGTAAACCTGGCCTAAGGTGCAGGTCTAGAAGACAATGTGCTGCTATTAGATTATAAGATTCAGATGCTCATGTTGAATAAAGAAGAAAAAACCAAGCTGAAATAAAGCTGCCATCAGTTAACCCCCCCCCCCCCCCCCACACACACACACACACACATCCCCGCACCTTCGCTTACTTTTCTGTTTTTAAATATGTTGTAAATTGATTCTCTTCATGAGACATATTAGACGATAGGATGATATAATGATGGCTTTCCATCATATTATGTCGACTCGGTGTTGTTTGGGACAAATCTTACTAACAGTTTTCTATATCCAATTCTGGCAATGAAACTCCAAGTCCACGCGTACGAAGTCGCGGGTAACAGCTAGTAAATATATATATGATTAAAGACGCAGTTCTGCCCTCTAAGAAGACCACAGGATGGTAGAAACATCGGCTACACGAAACATGACGCAGCGTCATTCGGCACAGCCAAGAATCAATTGAGTACTGGCATACGATTACACTGAATAAATGATTTTCTTTCTCTTATCTATCTATCATCCCTCCCGATTGTTAAGTAATACCTCACTCACTCACATTCACAAATACGACAAAAATCAATTCACCAGATTAGATCAAGTAAAATTTTAACTTTCGCCCTACCTGTAGCCATCACTGCCCTGCCTTAAATTTAACTCTAGCTACGGCCCAGACCTTGTGACGTATGCTGACTGTATGGAGAAAATCCGATTTTAAAAAAAAAAAAAAAAAAAAACTTCGGGACGAGACTCTAGTCGGAGATCTGTACCGTGACGCATCGCTGTACTAGAGCCGATCGCTAAAGACGTTCTTATGACCCTCGTGCTTATATCATCATCACATACAGCATTGCGTCTCATCACACATCAAAAGAACATGATCATTTGCATCGATCACCGCTTCTGCATGCTGCTCCGGCCAGCCGAGTGCCCTATCCAACGCGGCTATTGACTTCCGCGTAATCGTCGCCGGCTGTGTTTTATTGTTGGCTACGAGATCGCACGAGTTTTCTTGCCAGTCCAACATATATGAACGCCGGTCAACTGCTCCAGAGAACTTCCAGCCGCCGAGAGCATAAAGACGTTCTGGCAGCTACAAAATCAACTACTTCGCCAGCGTCTTACCTAATACCATCTGTCGTCAGACCAAAACCACAGTCTACTCCTATAGGCCAGTTAAGGTAATATCACTCTCCAGGGACCCGTCGAAGGCAAATATCCCGCGGTCTGCACTGTTAGAGTCACCGGGGTTGTGCATAGCAAAAGCTCACAGCCTCAACTCCAAAGTATATGTGGCACAAACACCACACTACACAATGGACCTCAACCTACCACTTCAAAAACTTCCAAACCATCATTTGGTCAAGCCACCCAGTCCACATTTATACCAATATCCACCACCAGCCAGGCAGCTCCCCAATCGCATGTAATGCCAGTAACGCTAACCCACCTAACATCAAAAAATCTAAATATTCTGCATTACACTCCTCCTATATCCGGCCCCCATGTATGTAGAAATTACTTCTTGCACCATGCCCACATCTGTCTCCATCATAGAGCCAGCATCACCCTCCTCCTCTCCTCCCTCCCCCGTTCATTCCCTGTCTTCATCTATCACGTCAACTACATACCTATTTCAGACACAGCATTCCACAAAGTATCAACTAGAGAACAATAGCAGCAACCTTCCAACAAAGGATAAAAAAAAAACCCGTACAATACCTCAAAACTACCCGACCCCCTTTAATACTAAAAACGTCCTGAGCAATCCTCCACATTACAATCCAAACTTTCTGCAGCTTTCCATACCAATATATCAGTCACATATTCCAAACAAACTATCCTACACTCCAACAACCGCGCCTTTCTTCCTTCTCTGTCTTGATCATGGGAGTCGACTACGACATCACGGAGGAGGAAATCGTTGAATCTCTCAGAAATCTACAGCTAGAATTCCACAAAGTATTCTGAATAAGATCAAGAGCTACCAACAACCGCTCCATGATGATGAACATCACCACATTCTCCAGACATACAGTAGATACCCTTCTGGAAGATGGTTTATATTTCAAGATGTTCTGGTACAGAAACGAACCATTTAACCGTCCACAACCCATCCCAGCTCAATGTGTACACTTATTTAACAATTGTAATATGCGCACCCACACATGCACACATTGTGGGGGTGACCATACGCTCCCAAACTACCCCAACAAATAGCAAAAGCTAACATGCTAACTGCAAAGGCCCCCACAACGCAACCTCTCGCCAATGCCCAACCAAACCCTAACAGGCTAAATCTCCAGATATTACCGCAAAAAAATAAGTGTAATGATGAAACATAACCATTAAATAGAGACAATAGACAAAAACACCACTGATAACCTCGCAATAAAAGACGACCTTACCAGAATTCTCTTTTCAACCCTGACAAATGTATTCCGAGACAGAAAACAAGAAATCATCCGCCACCTCACTCAACTGACACGAAAATTCCCAAACTGAACAGTTAATGAGACCCACGACAATAACCAACTGCACATAATCATTTCAAGACCATCCCCGATTTACCCGCCCCGCGATAATGGACCAGACGCAATGACGAGTGCTACAAACCTCTGTCTGTTTCGTTAACATCGGTGGCTTCCGATACAAATAGACTCTGTTTCATAATTAATTAGTTGCCAACTACGTCGATATCGAGGCCCTGGCGCAAACCTTCGGTTCACCCACACTCGACATCAACGTACATGGCTTCAAAACTTTCGGTAAAGACTGACCTGTTGAAGCCCTCGTAAATGTAGCCGTCCTAGTACTTAACTGCTTCTCCGCTGTACAGTTTCCTCTTCCCCACCTTTTTTCATAACTGGAATGTATCGCTGTCAACATCCTCGGGAAAATCTCCCCCCCCCCACTCCCTATTACATCACTATATCACTGACCCTCTGAACCCCTCCTCGTTAATCTTCTAGAATATCTCTCCTTCTTTCCCCACTCCATCGTCCGAGGGAAATTCAACGCCCGCCGTTCCCTACTTGGCGATCACGCAAGTAATCCCACTGGCCACATCTAAGTTGATACCATCACCCCCTCAACATCTGTCTTCTTCCTATCACCTTCATCTCGCACCACGACACTTCCATCCCCGACCACATCCTCTATAGTCCTTCCCTCCACAACACCCTCACCTCTGCACGCCTCGCCGAATCCATCACCAGCGATCATTTACACATAGTTTTATCCTCCACAGTCATCAAAACCAAATCCATCAAACGGTTCCGACTAATCAAAGACTACCAAAAATTCAGCGCAATTATATAATCATCGCTCTTACGGCCATATGAAATTACCACATCTGCATATACCACATCACCAAAGAAATACAGCCGACCCAGTAAAAGGATCTATTCCGTCAAGGGCGTCTCACTTATCAAGACCAAACGATGACTCTACAGACAGTTCAAATGAAATTTCAACCCCTTGCTCTGGACTGAATGGAGTCGATTCAACGCAAAAATACTGTAGGCAATCACCCTTCACCGACAGCTACAATTGCAGACGCTTGACTACAAGAGTATTGGAAGAAATTTAAGGTTCTAACACTCATCACACCCGTCAGCTATCAATAATACAACCTCCACCTGCGAAGACAAAAAAAAGCCACCATGTTCGCGGATTAACTTCGTAAGGTCTACTCGACACCGACAAACCCACTGTTTTACGACCACTTCAGACAGACCACTGAATGTTCCATACCACCCATTCTCTCTTACTCGTCAGCTCCCACACTATAACAACAGTTACTTACAGAAGGAAATACTGATCTGGAAATATAAAATGCCCTCTTCTCTGGCCGAAACTCGACTTCCGATCAAGGCAAAGTCTTTGAAAAAAGCTGTCCATTTCGCTGAATGCCTAACATTAATCTCTTCCATTCAGTCTGGTTTATGTCCCCTTCACTCCACCAATGATCCACTCCTCCGCCTCACATCTGAAATAGTACCATCCTTCAGCGCCTGATACTGCACACCAGCAATTTTCTTTGATATTGAACGAACATTTGATAAACTATGGTAACTTGGTCTCATATACAAAAACTCTACAACTTGGCTTCCTTCTCCCATTCCTTCAACTGATCCATAGCTTCCTTACCAACCGCATATGCTCCGTCAAAGTAGGAAATACCCATCCACCACTCTTCTCGCCGCGGGTTGGTGTCCCACAAGGTGCTGCGCTCTATCCTCTCCTGTTCTTCCTATACATCTCCAACATCCCTATTCCTCCACTTACCTCCGAGGTAATAGTACTCTACGCCGATGACATAGCCTACTGGATCTCACATAATAACACCGCGTACATAAATAGCAAAGCAACTAAATTCCTCAACACCTTCCAACGCTACTGCCAAAAATGGTGCATCAAGTCGAATCCGACAAAAACAGAGGCAGCAGTGCTCCTCCAACACAAACACAAAATCTCCATATTTACCAAAGCTGAAAATAACATACAAACCAAAATTTGGAACCACCCCTTCGCTTCAGTAACAGTGCTAATTACCGCGAATTTGCGCCAACACATCCATCCTCTCAGACAAAAACTCTTATCAAGATTAAATCTAATCAAGCAGCTCCATCGGAAGTTGTATGTCCCCTGCCGATCAAGTCTAATTCACACCTACAAAACCTTCATGTGTCCCTGGTAGAATATGCTGCCCCAATTAGACCTACATCTCAGCACACAACTTCAGTAAGGTGGTTTCAACTGAAAGGAAAATTCTTTGTAACATCTTAGGCATCAACCCACGCACCCCCTCAGACACCGTTTACCCCTTAGCCAACTTCCCTCCTCTTTAAAACAGATTATTCAACCTCCGGAAAAAGTATGCGAACTGACTAGTTCTCCACGGTCCTGATCTTCTCCCCCTGCTGGAACGCAAACTCCTCCACCTCCCTCATCCAAAACAAAAATATGTGTTTTCCCCGCATATTCTTGTTCATTCCATTCTGACAGATTAAACAGTAGACTCACAAACAATAGGAAAACTATACACAGTACACACAGTGGCTATATCCGAGCATTGCAGTCCGCTGGCTATTCCGTGATGGGTCCAAAACAAAACAAAATAGACACATTTTTATAATTCCACACATCACTACCACACTACCAACTACTGTCAACCCGCAATCAACTTCAACGCATCTACCACTCAATTAATAATTCCATTACTTTCTAATTATGTTCTTCAAACCGTATTAACTATATAATGTTATTGCTCTATATATTATGTATGAAAATTGAATAATTCCATTATTGCCTGCTTATAATTCCCATACCGTATCATCTATAAAATGTTATTGCTCTGTATGGTCCCTCTGTAAAAGCTTGTGTATCATGATTTTCAATGTAAAATAATAAATAACAAGGGAGTATTTCGTAGCCCCCGGCAGAAAAGGTTCTAAAAAAAAAAAAGTTACTCGTCTGTTTAATGCGGAAATAGCGATATTTATAAAAAAAAAATTCTACATCTAGCTTTGGACTTATCTTTAGACTTTGAAGAAATTTTGGTGATAGAAAAAGTTTCGGTCAAGACAGGAGTTTAAAATTATTTCGGTTGACGTGGTGAAGGAAGATAGGTTGACAGTATATCTTTTGAACAATGTACAAATGCAATATTTACTAAGATTTACAAACATTTGGGAACTTCGTAAACTATTTTTGAAAGAAAGTATGTGAATTTTAGTCTGCATCTTATTTTCGAAGTTTGATTTAATCTTCAATAACATGATGTAACCTGGTACCAGCTTTAACTTCACTACTATTGAGAATACACTGAGTGACTTACAACTGTGATTTCTGTGATTCACCTTCTCACCGATAAAAAGGGGAGAGCGGCACAATTCTGTTCCAGGGTGAATGTGTGTCAGTACTATACGAATCTGTAAATACTATTTGGACATAAAAGAAACACACCATTTATCCGTGTATCTTGTGCTTTAAATATGTACAGTGAGCTGTTTTTTAACTGTTATGTTGGTGGATTAAAAAAAATATGCTGCATTAAAGCTCTAATAGTAAAAGTATTTATGTGCTCTATATGTTGTGATTGGTTATATGCTTTAAAAAAAAATAATCTAAATAACATTTTAAGCAGTGTACTGTAGGATTGAGCACATTTGGTTTATATAGTATCAACAGAACAATTTTACAGAAAACTGATGCTGTGCAGATTATCTGTTCTGAACGAACATTTGGTTTATAAATAGAGTCAATGAAATAAGTGTACATAAAATCAGAGCTGTACAATTTTGTATATTTGATTTACATAGCGTCCATTAAAAAGAACATTGCAAAGAGGATAAAATAAGTTAGAAATATAAGATTTATCATTAAAAATATACATTTTCAAATTTTCAAATATTTTTTATGAATCCATGTGTTATGTAATTAATCAAATCCCAGCCACTTCACCTAGATCAAGATTTTCCTTCTCTTTATCATTGGTTCGATCAAAATTGAAAATTGTTAGTTGTGACTACAAGAAGATTATTGACTGATGTCAGAAAAGGCTTAGCATAGAACAACTCTGGATAGGTATCAGAAAACTCACGGTCAAAGCTAAGAAGCTAAAAAGGATGTTGTTTCATCCCCAGATAGCCCCTTATAGCCAGTGAAACCAGGTTACATTATGAGAGATAGGGTTCCCTTTTAACCCTATCGGATGTTTCGAAAATGAGGAGAGATGGCCATCTGAGAGTTGATCGCACGAGAGTATGCAGGTGACTCGTTGCAGCAGAAGATATTGATCGTATAGCAATTGCTCTAGCGTAGGAGGAAGTAGATGGAAACAGCTTTCTCCCTCTGTAAAATTACGAACTTAGTGATATAAGGGATTGTATTTTAAAATCAAAAGGAACTAAATCAGAGGATTATGGTCCTTCATTCAGTAAAAACAAGTCATTAATAAAATAAAAAATGAGGCCTTCATGATCATGTTAAGCTGTAGTGTATAAAAGACGTCTGAACATTGACGAATAAAAAACCAACCATACGCTATGTCAAACACGGTTGCCAGGTAAGGAAATCTGCGACAGGAAGAAATAGATGTCCCCAGTGGTCCCACTAACAGTCCAGCGAGCCGTAGCATGGTTACAAGGAGGCAGCCTCACTGCCCTTGTATGACTCATAATGTTCGCAAGTGGGTTATGAGATCAGCTGACCAGCCTGGTAACAACCCGGTGCTCCAACCAGCAGAAAACAAGTTATTATATGACGAGAAGTGACGAACTATTTGTAGGGGTTAAAACCAGTGGAATTTTTCTACTTGAGTTTAAATGTAATCCTTATAAAAGTCATTAAATACATGATTATAAGTATTAGGTTTTTTTATTTTAAAGCCAATGTAAACGGAATATAATAACTGAAACTTGGTTTATTAATTGTTTTATATGTTGGCAGGATGATTTGCTGTTTCACTACCTTATGCTTGAAGATGAGTGATAGCTTTTGCTCAAGGTCGTATTTTCCCATCCTTGCACTGCTCGACCAAAATCTTTCCAAGCTTCATCAAATCATCATCATAAACATACGCCTTGTAACCACTCTCTTCCCCAAAAAAAACCGGACCTTTTGTCATATCCATTCCTGACTGGATACTGCGTTAATTTCTACAAAAAAATATATCTGCCCTCTTCTTCAAACCTTCCAACCTCCTTATTTGAAACCAAAAATTTGGTCCCAATTAGTTATTTTCTATGTCACTTTCACTCATCACTCTCTCCAGCAAGTGCACGATTTTGTAAATTATCCCTACAAACTGCACAATGTGCTCTGTTCAGTTGAGTTTATTATCGAATGTTATATCAAGATATTTACACTTCAAGTCTTCAACAAGCACATCTGTCCCTATTCTATAGTCATAAACAAAAATTTTTGCCTGTTAAATTGACCATTCTAGGCATTCATTCTATATTGACGTTTCCAGACAGATATTCTATCCAGGTAACTAGGCAGCGTTCACAGCCTTCTCCCGTTTTGATCCTATTATAGTATTTCATCGGCGAACATCCTAACTTCTGAACGAGAGTGATGGGTGAGCAGTAACGGTTTGGCCTCGCTTTCGGGAGGTCGTGGGTTCGAAGCCACTCGTATATTCACTTCAAGCCTCTTGATATTGCATTTCCTACTACAACACTTTGCTTTCTACTTTTAAGAATTACTCTAACCAGAAAGTCACTTTTTCATCCACTCCAATAGTATTTACGTGATTTAGTACCATTGTAAGGCTCACTCTGTCAAAATGAATTTAATTTAATTGAATTTAGTTGTAATGGAGCGCATGCTTCAATGGCAATTTCCATAGTCATCTATTTACCCGTTTTTATTATTATTTATCTTATGTACATTGGGTGTAAACTTCCCCACACGTTTACTTTTTCCATTTACGAGTTTTAATTTTGAATTCTTTCAGCATTTTTGGTATATTATTTATTACTTTGATTGGTAATTTATTCAAATCCCTGACACAATTATCCACCTAAGAAAATTTTCTCACTCCATAATGCATGAAATTGAGTGCCAGCTTTTTCTCATGGTAATCTTTTCCTTGCCAAGCTTTACTCCTCATTGGTCGATCAATATATTTCGAAGCCTCAGCTGAACACGCATATTTGTAGTTAATTTCAGTCTTTACGTCTCGCCACAAAGTATTCCAGGAAAGCACTTTTTTTGTCCGCTTGTGTCGATCGAGGAATTACAGGTAATGTTTGTCTAACATCTCCTGCAAGCAATTTTAATGCGTTCCCGAATGTTTGATGTTTAATCCTTCTCTGGTTGTGCAATCGATTGGCGATGTCTGTCGAGAGCTGCTCATCAAACTGCAATTTTGCATTCATCAGCTAAGTTTTTGTAGACTAAATTATTTTAAAATCTTTAACTATCATCTAAACTCTTAGAATTATTGCTAACAAGAAGAATTATTTAATATTACACCATAAATAACAGTTTTTAAATTTCGCGTCATTGTTGTTAACGTTATTGCTAGTTATTGCAAGTTTTATTGAATTAAACTTAGCATAAGCTTGATAGTTAGATTACTATAATACTATAGCATAGGTAAAAATAGTAGTTTAAGTTATTTTGTAGTGTTAAATTTCTTATATACCGTAAAAAATAGTTCAAATCACTAGTTTGAATTTCGATTGTTAAAGCTTTCTTTATTGTCCTATATTAAGGCTTTATTAGGTTTACATTTTAAAATAACACAGTTTCTTAATTAATTAGTTCCGGAATAGTAATAAAATCAACTGGAAATAATAAATAATAAACATAAGTATTCATATATAGCATTTAGTTACTCACATAGGTTACCATCATGGAGGAAGGAATATATGGAGACGAGATAACGCGAAATCCGTGAAACCTCGTGAAAAACTGTTCCTGCGCGGCGGACATCGTAGGAGTACCAAAACATTGGGCTGTTTGCACTGTGTCAGCTGCTGAGAATATTTCATTTTCTAATATTCTAAAGTTCTATAATACCAAGTTGTAATGCATATGGTTGCACAAACAGACTAGATAGGAAAAAACCTGGAATAGCGTTTCATAAGTAAGTCACATTGTAATTATCGTTCTTGAAGTATCTGACAGGCAACCGCAACATTAGTGTCATTCGCTATAAATTTATTCATTGCTCTCAATAGGATCATATTATTCTCAAATTTTTATTGGTGTAGTGTAGACAATTAGCATATGTTACTATTTTGCACCTTGTTAGCTAGCCTTATTGTAGACAAATGTTGGAAATTTAATTTAAACGGGTCATGTTTACATCGCGACACAGTGAATCTGGTATTCTGCATGCATTACTCACGTTTAAGTTTACACTGAAATTGCACGATGAAATTAATCGTGAAAATTTGTGCTGTGCGAACTACTAAACGTGATGAAATAAACTTTGTTGACGGAAATGTAGTTCGCGATGCATTTCTTGTGTTTAGATGTGTCCACATAGTTTGGTTTTGTAGCTGAAATATTAATGGAAATGTTGGCAGGTTGAAATGCAGTGTATACCTGAAGAGAACAAACAATTTATTTATTATTAGCTGTTAGCTTCTGATTTTTGAATGTACTGATTTTTCTAGCAAAATTATATAGGCCACTACCAGTACAATATCTTCTAAGTAAGCTCAGAAATTATGAGGTTTTATGAAGTATTAATTTTTTTTAAAGCTCTAAACATTGACTTTTGCTTTTTTTAAAAAATTTCTGAATTGTTTCTGTTTGTAAATATGTCTACAAGTATATTTCTAGATTTTGAAATCTTCCTTGTCAATTACTGAAATAGAATGTGAAAATATAACCTATTTGAACATCAACTAAAATTTAAGAACTGTAGAAATAAACAGTTTGTTATTCAAGTTAAAAAGAATTACCTGCTCATTAAGTTACGTCCAAATTCATCATCAAATATGGATATGGTCCAGGCCGCATTTCAACCTAACCACGTCAATTTTAAGGTACAATATCTCGAGAACTAAGCGAGATAACAAAAAATTTATTCTTTACTTTCAGTTTCCCTCATCGAGTTACATAAGAATTCGTCATCAAATAGGGGCGCCACGGTTATCGTTGAATCCCCTCTTAACCTAACAACCTCACTTTTGAGACAGTATATCTCGCGAACTAAGCAAGATATCGAAAAATTTTATTCTTTACTTTCGATTTGTATCGTCGTGTTACATAAGAATCTATCACCAAATTTGACTTTGGGGACACGTTTCTTTTGAATTTCAACCAGAAACTCCACTCTTTTGAGACAGTATATCTCGAGAACTAAGCACGATATCAAAAAATTTTATTCTTCATTTTTGATGTGTCTCGTCGAGTTACATAATAATACATCAAATTGCGGTGCCACGGTTGTCTTATGATTCCCTTGAGGTTTTTGTGCATATTTCCGTGTTTCTCTGGTCAGGCAATATGGCGGCCTCCCCTCCCCACTTGTCTCCACCCGGTTTCACTCCAGTATGTGGCGAAGGTCCCTTGCGTAATCTCCATATATTCCTTCCTCCAAATTTACCATAGGTTACATCATCGTTAAGTTCGACTATCGATATCGCAATCAAGTTTACGATAACAAAAACGTATGTTCTAAAAATTAACCTGTTCTGTCTGAAATTTAATAGTGTTTAATTGCCATACATATATATATTTATAAAAAATTCCTACCTTTCTTTTTTTTTTTAAACTTTCATAAGTAACAAAATAGTTGTTATCCACATTAGCACTAAATAGTATCGACCTACCATCTTAAGTTTGTTTCGAAATCCATTAGATTAAGTTTTATTCATTGGTTCTTAAGTAGTTTAATTACCTAGTCGTTTTTCATAAAACTTAAATCAAATTAAATATATATAACTATTTAACAGTTAGTCGAGTATAGCGTCTATTATATTTAGTAAAAAACGTTAAAAAATATAGTATAAACTTTATAAGACTACTTTATCAAATAAATTTAAGGTTTGTTTAGAAGATGGTTGAAGTATTTGGGAAAATCATGACTGGAAACTGTGGCGCCTGTCGTAGGTACGTTGCGAAGGGGATGGATTGTAGTTGGTGTAAGAAGTGGTTTCACTTGGCATGTGGGGAAGAGGAAACGGGGGAAATAAATGAGGCTCTCCCATGGTTTTGTTCACTGTGTCTTAGGGATGATAGGATGTGGGAGATGGGCGAAACGATTAGGGAGTTGCGTGAAAAGATCAGGGTTCTTGAGGCTCGTACTGTGGAGGCTCAGCCTCTGCAGGCGTGGTCTGTGGTGGCCTCGCCTGTGCAGTTTCAGCCTGTGGAGGCACAGGCACAGCTTGTCGAAGCTCAAGCTGTAGAGTGTAGAGGCTGAAAGTGGAGATAGTGGGTTGGAGGAAGTTGATAAGGATGGGTGGGAGCTGGTAACAGGTCGTAGGAGAATCATGGTTAACAGGATGAACAAGCCAGACACTTCAGTAATTGTGGGAAAAAATTGGTTTGACCTGTTGCCAGAGTCAGGAGGAGAAGAGCCTCATGTAGATGTAAGAGTAGCAGTAGGTAAGATGCAGCAGACCTTTAGGAATAAGGGCGTGCAGGTCAAGAATAGGAAAAAAAGGGTTCTGCTGCTAGGTAGTAGTCATGGGAGAGGCGTAGGGCCTCTTCTGCAGGATCAGTTAGGTACAGGATATCAGGTCACAAGTTTTTTCAAACCTAGTGCAACATTAGGCCAGGTAATAGAGGATATAGGTTACCTTTGTAGTAGTTTCACTAAGGATGATAGAGTAGTGATAGTGGGAGGTGCGGGAAATAGTATTGATAGAAACGCGAGTTATAGTATAGAGAGTGACCTGAGGAAGGTGGTGAAGGAGGCACAGCATACCAGGGTGGAGCTCATGCAGGTCCTAAGTCGCCATGACATGCCACAATTGAACTATGCTGTGAGGCGGGTTAATGTGGAAACGGAAGTGCTACTTGGGAAAGGCATTAGTTTCTGTGTTGGGGGTTGTGCCTGTGAACACCATTGGTAGGTGGGGTTTCACTAGGCATGGCCTACACCTAAATAGAAGGGGGAAGGGAGTACTTTCTGAGATGTTAGCTAATGCAGTGAGGGAGCCCGTTTCCAGTGATGATGGGGTCAGGACTGTGCCTTTTTTAAGTTAGGGGCTGCTGGTGAAGGAACAGAAATAGATTATCAAAGTGAAACTGATTGCAGATTCGCGATGGGGAAAGTCACAGATATTAAGGAAATAGATGAAATGACTGAAACAATAACTGACTGCGGTAAAAGTGGGAAAGAGGAGATAAATTCTGAAAATGTAAAGCCAGTAGTAAGGGTGTTAATGGTAAACTGTAGAAGTATAATGAACAAAGTAATCGAATTTGCAAACTTAATAGAGATGCACGAACCGCAAGTAATAATTGGGGTAGAGAGTTGGTTAAAAGAAGAAGTACTAGACAGTGAGGTTTTTCCTGATGGTTACAGAGTGTACCGCAGAGATAGAGGAGCAATTGGTGGAGGAGTCTTCATACTAGTTAGCAAAAACTACCACAGTTCACTGGCGTTCATAGATCAAGACAATGAGTTACTTGGGGTAGATTTCTGGGGTAATAAAAAAGAAAAAATCAGAGTGTTGGCTGTTTACCGCAGTGGAAGAATGACAGAAGAGGATGAGGCTCTTGGGGAGAAATTAAATTCATACTCAGATTTCAGAGGTGAGAATAGAATGATCATCATCGGCGGGGATTGAAATTTACAAGGTGTAAACTGGGATGGGAATAAGATAAATAACACAAGGGAACAAAGATTTGCAAATATCTTAATAAGGGAAGGAGGATTTACACAAGTGGTTGAGCAAAACACTAGGGGACAAAATATTTTGGATATATTTCTAATTAAGCCCGATGAAAACCTTTTGAGGTATCAAGTAACTGAAGGGTTAAGTGATCATGAAGCAGTTCTGATGGATATTAGAGGATTCAGTAAACCAGCAGCCAAAATTGAAGGGGGAAATAGGTACAATTATAAAAAGGCACAGGTTTCAAATTTGAAGAGATATTTCAGAGAACAATTCAGCAAATGGAAGGAAGACTCAGGTACAGTAGAGTCAAGGTGGGAAGAGTTCAAGGAGATAATAAGAAAGCTGGAAGAAAAATTTATTCCAAAGCAGAAAATAAAAAGAAGTAGAGAACCTATGTACTGTAATAGGGAAGTGAGGAGGTTAAAGAGGTTGGTAAAAAAAGAACATAACAGAGTTAAGAGACATCAGGGTAGTAGGGAATATTTAAAACAGCTAAACAAAGACTTAATTACAGCAAAGAAAATAACTAAAGATGGGTTTATGAAGAGTATTGTCAGTGCAGGAGGACCATTGACTGATGCATCTAGAAATTTCTATGGCTATATCAGGAAACAGGGGAAGGGAGGGTGTGGAGACACTTATAGATAAGGATGGAGAAGAAGTTACTGAGGATTTTAAAAAGGCAGAGATTTTAAGTAACTGGTTCAGTGAAAGCATTAGGGACAATGAATCAGAAACAGGAGGGTCTAATTCGGAGAACGAGCTTAACAATACAATTAGAAATGACGATGGTAAAAAAATTTGATATCCATCCTGAGGAAATCATGAAGAAAATAAGAAAGCTGAAAACAATAAAGGTGCTGGTGAAGATAATATTACTACAGATATCTTAAAGATAGCCGGATGCGACATTGTACCTTGTCTTCAAATATTATTTAAATTGAGTCTAGACACTTGCTGGTTACCACAGGACTGGAAAAGTGCAGTAGTAGTACCGGTACATAAGGGAGGGTGAGAAATAGAGTTGAGAATTACAGGCCAATCAGTTTGACATCAGTGGTAGGTAAATTAATGGAAAGATTGATATGCAACCACATCAGAAATATATGTGAGGAACATAAGAGGTTTTCAAGCAGGCAACATGGTTTCAGGCAAGGATATTCATGCGAATCTCCGTTGGTGGGATATATGCAAGATATTTCTGATGAAATGGACAAGGGAGGCCAAATTGATAGTGTAGCACTAGATCTGTCTAAGGCGTTTGACAGAGTAAGCCATAAAATGGTAGCAAATAAGGTAAAAACCATTGGAGTGGATAAGAAAGTCATTTGCTAAGTAGAAGAATTTTTAAAAGGTAGAAAACAGAAAGTTAGGGTAGGAAATGTAGTATCAAAAGAAGTGGAAGTAAAAATGGGTGTGCCACAGGGTAGCGTATTGGGACCATTGCTATTCATAATTCTAATGAATAATTGTGTTGATTGTTTACTATCTGAAATTAGATTGTTTGCAGATGACATAATGCTGTATAAAAGAATCAAAACGATAGAGGATTGTAAACAAATGTAATCGTAGGCTTCCGCGGCCAGAGTCAGTTGATTCTTGGCTGTCCGGGTGGCGCCGCGTCATGTTCATCGTAGCCGACGTTTCGACCCTCATTCTGGGGTCTTCTTCCAGGGCAGAACTGCGTCTTCGGTCAGTGAGCGGTCTTGTTTTATAGGCGAGGCCAGCGCCCATCTGGATGTTTCGATTTGTCCGGCCAATCAAACAATCAAAAGGTCCGAGCAGTCACGTGTTTAGTCGGCCTGGAGGGGGGTTGCGCGGTCTGGCGGGAGGTGACACGTGACATGTCCTGTTCGCACCAGCGAGCGCCAGGCGTCGTGTAATTTCAGCCCGTTGTCTTCGTTAATATTGTTTGGGCGTTTAGCAATTTCTAACGCCTCCTTTACCCTGCTTGGCCACCATTTATCCTCGCGCACTATCAGGGTAGTATTTTCAAAGTCTATGGCTTGGTTGGTTTCGGCTGCATGCCGTGCAATGGCGGATTTGTCAAAGTTGTTAGATTTATAATCGCGGATGTGTTCGCGCAGCCTCTCCCTTATAGTGCGCCCCGTCTCTCCTATGTACATCCGACCACAGGTGCATGGAATCTCATAGACCCCGGCCACCTGTAGTGGAGGCAGCCTGTCCCTTAACCTTGACGAGCTGGTTACTGACCTTGCTGTGCGCTTTGTAGACAGGTTTTATATCAACTTCTTTAAACAGCTTCCCGATTCTGTCAGTAACTCCTCTTATGTAGGGTAAGACAACTACTTGGCGTTCCTGAGAAGTGGCTTGATTAGACGTTGAATTGGCTACTTTGTCTGTCGTGGCTGCATACAATGCCTGTCTAATACAACGATTGTGGTAGCCGTTGGACTTGAATGTGTGTTGCAGCGCTTTCAACACCGTCGTCAAACTATTTGCGTCACACACTTTCGTCGCTCTGGTACACAAGGTCGTGAGGACGCCTCTTTTTTGTCGCTGGGTGGTGGTGCGATGCGGCATGTAGATATCTGTTTGTGTGTGTCGGCTTCCGGTACACTGAGTGTCCAAGGTTACCGTTGTCACGTTTACATCATGGAATTACTTTTGATAACTAACTTAACTGGGCAGGACACATAGGACAGGTGGTACGAAAAGGTTTCAAAGTTCTGCACTTGTTGGAGAGAGTGATGAGGGGATGTACGAGAGAAGTCAAGGAATTGGGGTTATAAAACTTTGGTCAGACCATTGCTCGAATATGGTGGTGTAGTATGGGACCCTCATTTTACGTATCAAATACAGGAGTTGGAGAGGGTGCAAAAAAGGGCTGCTAGATTTGTTTCTGGAAATTATCGCAGAATGCAATCAGTGACGGATATTATAAAGGAGCTGGAATGGGATTCATTGCAAGACAGGAGGAGGATGAGGAGGGTTATGGGAGTGTACAGGGCATATACTGGCGATGAGGCATGGAAAGATATTGCTGTAGGTATGAAAAGTAGTGTATGGAAGGGAAAAGATGATCATGACCACAAGCTGGCACTCGATTTCAGGCACAAGGGTGTAGGAAGATTCTCATTTTTAGGTAAGGGTGTCAGGGATTGGAATGAGTTACCAAGAGAAATGATGAATAATTTACCGAAAACTTTGAAAGAATTTAAAGATAAAGTTTGTAGAGGGCAAATGTAGGTAGGTGCAGGATAGGGGGAAGATGGGTATGTAGGGAAATTGCCACCGGAGCCTGTGCTCCATTGCAATTAAATTAAATTAAATCTTGCAATGATCGATCAAAAGCCTCAAGTGACTTTTTCTGTGCATTCAACACAAACAATATGTTTTGAATTTCTGCAATACTTTTCGCATGCTGGATACTTTTAAAATATTGCAGGTGGGAGTTTGTATTTTTTAAAAAAAAAAAAAAAAAATCGATGTAGCTAAATTCTTAAAAATAAAAAAAAAACTATGCTCACGAAATGAACGCTCAAATCCATCACATTGTTACACGAAATAATTAAATCAAGATGAATATAAGAAAAAAAACTCCAAATCCGCGGAAAAAATAAAAAATCAAAGATTCGAGATAAAAGAGAAAGCAATAAATACTAACGAAATACTTTATAATTATCTACTATATAATTTCCTAAACGCAATCACTCACTCTCCTCCACAGCTATAGGCTGGAGAACGGTGATGTCACTAGCTGGCCTTCTATCATAATTTAACAACGACCCAAGCCGTATTAAAAATTAGAGTTTATGTTCAGTCGGGGACAGAATTCGCGAGACCCCTCGCCTTTCGATTATGCTTCGTTCTAGACACGACTACCTCATGGGACAGCATAACTGGTAGGTGGTACACTAAATTCATGATAAAATAGACCTCTCATACACAGCACTTTACCCAAGACTAAATAAATGATTCTGCGCGCGAGAGACTCGCAAACGCTCTGAGGCAAAGTTCGGAGTTATACAGTAAAAATAATCACAAGAATCACCAGTTTAGTCATAATAATTATTGAATTAATGAAACTCATTGATTATAGAGCAGAGATACCGCTTTTTTCGTAATTTTGAAAGCAATTGTGTATTTTTCTTTCTTTCTAATAAACAGTTGACAATTCGCTAGCAAACGAAATTACACGATGAATACAGGAAAAAATTGCTAAATCACGCACGTATAAAAATGTGTTAAACCAATAATCGACTTATTCACACTTTCTAGCGCGGCAGCGTTATAGACACACAGAGTTTAAGCGTAAGTAGAAAGTGCATTACGAAATTACTCAAATGGTGAACTAAGTCACGAAATATAAATTAACTATTTCTACATACCTAACTTGATCGCAATAGTTTCAGTAGTAATAATAATGAATTAATAACAGTTAATTCGTCTGCAATGTGAATAAGCGGTTTCAGATTTTAAAGGTGAAGCAATGGAAGTAGGAAACATTCCATATCTCCCTTTGTTTCTAACACTGATACTGCTATAAAGTTTTGTGTGGAGTATTACTTCTTGCCTTTCAAGCCAGATGGATTAGAAATAATAATCTTGCCTGGCATTCGGTAGGACATGGATTCAAACCCTGTAGGATATCCAATTCCAGTTTTTCGTGGTTTCAGTAAATCTCTCCAGCTGAACTCCGGAAAAGCTCCTTCAAAAAGCCGTGGGCGAAATTCTTTCCGATCCTAGTTTCCAATACTCTCAAGATTCAAATCACATTGGCTTCGAAAGAGAACAAGATGAAGAAAAATGACCGAATGTGTTGGGTTAGTGGGTAACACTCTGAGGTGGTTTCTGGGAGGACGTGGGTTCGAATCCCCGTCCGGTCATTCAGATTGTGTTTTCGATGGGTTCCCCAAATCACTCCAGGCGAATGCAGGGTCGAATACCATGGTCCGAATTCCTTCCCGTTGCTTAACCCCCAAGTCCTTACCGGCATCTAAATACCTTGACATCGACAAGACATAAAGCCATAAGCAAAAAAATAAACAAAGATACAAAGATTAAAATCTCACCAAATTACTGTCAGTTATCAAGCTTAAAGGCAATAGCTATTGATACTCCCCCAAATAATATTTTTTATTAGTAAATTCAAGAGATTGTTTTATCAATGTAAAGGAAGATATGGAAGTAAAGCTATCAAAATACAAATAAAAGTTGAAACTCCAAAATAATATAAGGTGGAAACCCAATATTACGAAATCTAAATTTGACATCGTGTGTGAATTTGACCCAACGTACTGAGGTATCTTATTTTAAAAAGTAAACCACCAGCAGAAACTCTGACAAGCATTATGCCGAAAATGAATAAAAAGTCCTCATATGAAATATTTTGCAGTTACGAGGTCAAGGAGAAAGGATAAATCTCATGTAACTCAACGCTTTATTCATAATTATGTATTAGTCATTAAATTTTTTTAGAAAATTGCACTTTGTGCATTTCTACTTCAAAATGCTCTCAAAGCATCTTGAAAATGTTCTATCTCGTGCCATTTCCATGATGGAAATAAATAATTAATATTGTGTATTGATCGTACTTTTAATTATTTTGTTTAAGAAAGGTCTAAGC
>JARYHS010013630.1:210003387-210069689 GCA_031002005.1 Vandiemenella viatica | reverse complement strand
TTCAAAGGCTTTTGACAGAGTGAGCCATACAATGGTGATAAATGAGGTAAAAACTATTGTAGTGGATGGAAAAGTGATTTTGTGGGTAGAGGACTTCTTAAAAAGTAGAAAGTCAAAGGTTGAGGTAGGAAATTCAGTATTGTAAGAAGTGGAAGTGAAAATAGGAATGCCACAGGGTAGTGTATTGGGTCCATTGTTATTTGTTATTCTAATGAATGACTGTATTGGTGGATTACTATCAGAAATTATGTTGTTTGGAGATGGCATAATGCTTTATAATAGGATCGATATGGTAGAACACTGTGAACATCTGAAGGGTGATCTGGACAGGATAGCTACCTGGTTAGATCAACATGGGATGAAAATACATGCCAAGAAGAGACAGCTTATTAGGTACACATATAAAAAAAATTAAAGATTGAGTATAAGGTGATGAAAGAAATGCTTGCTCAACTCTTAAAATGTAAAAACCATGCATAACATGTGATAACAAACTCAATTTTGTGGTACACATTGTACAGATAGTAGGAAAAGTTTTCAAAATCTTACATTTGTTGGAGAGACTGATGATGGGATGTACCAGAGAATTAATAATTGGGTTACAAAACTTTGATGAGACTGTTGCTTGAATATGGTTGTGTAGTATGGGATCCTAATTTTGGATATGAAATACTGGAGTTGGAGTGGGTGCAAAGAAGGGCTGCTAGATTTGTCTCTAGAAATTACTGAAGAACACAATCAGTAACTGATATAATTCTATCGTGATATGTACATGGAGTATAAGTCACAATTTCATGCTATCAATTTCTTTTTACTATAAATTCATGTCTGTTATCTGTATATATGTATTAACAGTACAGGTCAGTGCTGAGTATTTTTTCCTAACGATTCAACATTGAACCTATTGGTATAAATCAATTCGCATTTTAACCAGTCTGTAAAAGGAGTACAAGTCAAGTTATAGAATGATAATGACTTATACTCCTTGTACTTATCACAATAGATATTACCAGGAGAAACGTTGAAAATTTACCCTAAATGTTAATTAGTAGATGGCAAAAGTAGGTAAGAAAAGGAAAGAGAAAAGTGGGTGTTCAGGGAAATTGGCACTGGAGCAAGTGCTTCGTTACAATTAAATTAAATAATTTGAATAGTCAGGTGTTGTCTTCACATCCTTTTAAAAGGCCATGAGTATGTCATGTTTACTAGCCAACTTAAGCTTTTACTACTTACTAATCTATCACAATGTCCTTTAAATATATTTTTGTGGTCCTGCTATTTGGAAAAACTATTGGTCTATATTTGGAAAAACTATTGGTCTAATATTCCTCTTTCTACCATTGTTGCAGTTCATAAATCACTCTCCAAACCAGTTACATTGTATTTTTGACATTTGATTACTCGTTTCTACAATTATACATCATTCACAGTTTTCAGCCTTTGGTCAGGTCTGCTTTGCACACAGGCCCATCGATTTACCTTTGTCTTCCCACCGCCTTCTATCATCACCTTCATCAAGCCCTCTCCTCTCTTGAGCACATACTACTCCTTTTTTCTCAGCCATCTCTCTGTTGGCCTCGATCTGGACATTTTACCTTGTACCTTCATTTCATTTATTTTTCATGTTATATTTTACTTATTAATCTATTAATTTGCCCATACCATCTAAGTCTCCTCAATACATTCCTACAGGAATTCCTCTTTCACTGTGTCCCTAATCCTTTCATTCCTTATCCTGTCCAGTGCTTTAACCATTATTCAATTCACTTGCCTGAATTCAAATGAAGTATTCAGTGAAGTGGTGAACTAGTTTAAGCCAAACTAATTGTAATTAAATTCTTATAAAATGCACTGCATTATGTTTAAAACAAAAAATTGTATGCTGCAAGATTTATATATAAATTATAAAAATGTCCTAACAAAGAGCATAAACTTCTTTGAAAATCATTAAGATGAGAATCTCAGTTGGCAACATATATCACATTACTACTAAAGAAGTTAGTAATTGCCACCTTTGCAATATAAACACCACCTCTAACAGCAGATCTTTAATTAATGAAACAGGTCTAGTATACACCTTTTTCTTTAGCATTTTGTATGTTATAATGTTTTGCTGGCACTCTACATAAAGTAGAAATGTTTTAACTTAAAGGGAAAGAGCAATTAAAATGCAGTGTAGGAGCAGACATCTCTTTTAAAAGATCAATATTTTATAATCACTTCTCAGTATATACTTAAATCCAGACAAATTCGAATTTCCTGCTATATAATAGATCCATTGTAGGTAATTGTGAAAGCAACATGCTCCTAGTAAACAGTCATAAATCAAAATCATCACACTGCTGGGAACAAGTGCAGTTTACAACAGATGAACCATTATTATCAAACGGCTTTGTGCTGGGTGTTTGGTGAATGAAGCAGTTTGTTGCTAAATTTAATGCTCCTGAGAGGTCTGGGAAGGTTCTGCTAATTGGTCAATTAAAAATCATTTGAAATAATGTGAGAAACTTACTCTGGCAGCTGTGGAAAGGGCTCAAGTGCTGATTTCAGAGGATCAAAGTCAATATCTAAAGAAATTGGTTCCATTATTACAATGAGGTACTGGATTGCAGGGGATGATACAGTAAAGATATGACAGATGCTATCTGAGACCACCAGAATAAAGTGAATTCTTTATGCAACCTGCTGCCGTGCATTTTCCTTTGAAAAACAAAGCAGGTGGTCAAATCAGATTCTTTCTGATGTTTTTTTTTTTTTTTTTACTGTTAATGCGAAGATTGTCACTGTATAGCCAACTGTATTACCAACCTTGCCAAATATTTGCAGGAAAAAAACATTCCAGCCAATGTGCTAGGTGTTGAGTTCAGTGATAGTGATATCATACAGTACACATTTTTGTGAGAAATAAAGTTTATGTGCTTGCTGGTGAAACTGTGGCCTTTGGAAACTGATATTTCTTCCAGCAGGATGATGCACTAGCAGATACAAGCCATTTAGTTCAAAGCTGATTGTTGGATAATGTGGACATGTTCTGATCTGGAGAATTCAGGCCCCCCCAATCTGAATTTTAATTCCATTAACTACTATATTAGGAACATAATTACCGAACATGGTGGTGTAACGGCTAGCGTTCTGGCCTCGCATTCGGGAGGACGGTGGTTCGACTCCCCTCCCGGGCATCCAGCTTTGGGTTTTTCATGGTTTCCCAAATCACTCCAGGCAAATGCCGGGATGCTTCCTTCAAAAGGCCATGGCCGAATTCCTTCCCATTCCTTGCCCCCATCCTTTCCCGTCTCTAAAGACCTCGCTGTTAGAGAGACGTTAACCAGATAAAAAAAAAGGAACATAATAGAAAGAGTTGATAACAAGTCCAGACCTCCTAATGTGGGATCTTGAGTTGCCATATTAGAAGCAGAATTTATGTATTTGGATAGCCCTGTTTTGCAGAGAACATTCAAGGGATTCTGGCCATGAGTGGAGGTGGCAATTTCAGCCTGGTGGGGCGAGAGGGGGCTTTACATCAAATAAGACCATTGTGGTCAGGTCTCACAAATAAAATGCAAAATGATTTATTGTAATTGTAATTTTTTGCCAAGAGAAATTTTATTTAACAAAAGTGTCTAATTTGTCTGGATTTAGATACTGTACCCTGTGAGTGCTTTTTCATAGAACATTTTAACTTGTTTACATCAGATTCACAGGAACACAATTTAAATATGGGAAACAAAAGTTGACTCACCATTGTCATTAGTACAAAGAAATTATAATTGCTCTGGGACACATCTATCTATCTATACTAATATTATAAATACGAAAGTAGACACGCATATTATATCCACGTCTCTGTAGTACTGTGTGGTGTAGCGGTGCTTCTCTCGAAGTTTGTGTGTGTGTGATGTGTATATTTCTTCACTCCGGCTGGCCCGTGGTGTAGGATGTGCTTGCTGCCTCAACTGTCGTGCTCTGGTGCAACAATGCACGTATAATATCCAAGCTCGGTCCCACTCCTTGGCCTCTTATGGGTATTACTTACTGTAAGGCCACTTTGTTTTAGTGCGTTCTTTTCACGCGGGCGTACGTATGCACGGATTCTCATCTGGCGCCGTTCAAGTAGTGAAAAGGAATCAAATTCGGATAGGGAAATGAGCCACCACTTACCTTTAGATGATGGATGTGGAGTGCAAACACACAGAAAAGAGACAAACACAAATAATAAAGTAATTTTTGGGATAAACCCTTCGTCAACGGGAGAACATTTTGAGAGGTGGGCATATATATGTGTGTGTGTGTGTGTGCGCTGTACCAGACTATAGTTCTGTTTTTATCTATAATATTCTGACACCATCATAGTATATATATATTTCTGATATGCCTCTTAGGCGTAGATCAGACCTTGGGCGTAGCTCTAGCAGATCACGAGCTGCAAAAGTAAATAGAACTCAAGACTCTGATACTCAGGCAAAAAGAAGAAGACAAGATCAAGCTAAAAGGCAAGCTGCCCTCAGGGTGTCAGAGACCCCTGAGCAAGTACAAGCTCGCCAGACTCTAGATGCAGAGCATCGTGTGTCCCTCAGAGCAGACACAGGGCCGGTGGACCATAGATGCCAAATGTCACGCATCTCTTAGAGCTAATGAAACTTTAGAATAGACTCAAGCTCGCTGGAATTTAGATGCAGAGCATCACACAGCCCCTAGATCAGTTGAGACTCTGGAGCAGAGACATGCAAGACAAAGCTTGGATGCTCATCAACATGCAACTCAGATAGCTGCAGAGCTGTTGGAAGAGTCTCAAAGCTGTCATGATTTAAATGCCGAGTGACAGATTGAAAGAAGACGAGCATTTATACATAGCACATGGGAGGCTTTTAATAATGCTGCATTTGATTATGATCCACTGACTGATTACGTAAATCATCTATTAGTGATTATGGAAAGAATGAACCAAAAATGTAGGTATTGCAAAGCACTTAAATGGAAAGAGGAAATTGCTGGTGTGTGTTGTTCCGGTGGGAAAGTTTCACTTCCATTGCTAGGTATTCCAGAAGAACCACTGAAAACACTACTTTTGTGCCAAGACACTGAATCGAGACGTTTTTTTGAACAAAATTAGAAAATACAATTCGTGCTTTCAAATGACCTGATTTGGTGTAGACAAGGAAATCATAATGCCTGGTTTTTTCCCCTACTTTCACAATTCAGAAACAAATGTACCATAGAATTGGTTCCTTACTTCCTGCAAATAATCAGGAACTGAAGTTCTTACAGATTTATTTCATGGGGGATGAAAATAATGAAGCAGACCGCAGGTGTAAGAATATCAAAGGATTGGAAAGAGATACTGTGGTTAACAAACAAAGAATGTTGCATGAACATAATCATCTTATTAATACTTTCAAAACTACTTTGAAGAGAATGCTGGGAGAAGACTATAAATTAGTAATGCATCCAGAACATAATCCAAGTAGAGAACATGAAAGACGATATAACACGCCATTGATAAATGAAGTCGCAGCCATGGTCACAGGCGAACAGTTCGCGTCCTGTGATATCGTTCTACAGAATCACAACAACAGATTAACTGGGGTGCCTGACACACATAAATTTTATGACGTGCTCCAATATCCAATAATATTTAGTAAAGGGCAAGAAGGGGATCACTTCCAGATACCGCAAATCAACCCAGTGACAGGTCTCGCCTTGCCTAACAGAAAGGTTTCCTGTATGGCCTTTTATGCCTATCACTTGATGACACATGAAGACGATTTTAATGTAACACCAAGGTGCAGACAATTGGCCAGTCAGTTTTATGTCGACATAAAAGTTGAGAGTGAACGGTTGTGATTCATATTGTTAAACCAAAGTAAGCTGAGGGCTGAAAATTATATTCGTCTCCAGGATGCTGTAGCAAATGATGTGAATGTGAACCCAAATGATCTAGGGAAAATGGTCATTTTACCATCATCATTTGTGAACAGTCAACGATACCTACAGGAGTATACGCAGGATGCATTTGCTTATGTTCGCACATATGGTCACCCAGATTTATATATTACTTTTACGTGCAATCCAGCGTGGAAGGAAATAGTCGATGAATTAATAGTGGGACAAAAAGCTGTTGATAGACATGATATAGTTGCGAGAGTTTTTAAATTACAATTTAAAAAGCTAATGGCAGTTATAACTAAAGGAAAAATATATGCGGAAGTGTTGTGCTTGATGTATTCCATAGAATGGCAAAAGCATGGCTTACCACATATGCAAATTTTGCTGTGGTTGAAAAACAAATTGAGATCCACTGAAATTGATAAAATCATATGTGCTGAAATTCCAGATCCAAGCAGTGACAAGGGGCTTCATGATATTATAACCAAAAATATGATTCATGGTCCTTGCGGAACTCTCAATCGCCATGCATGAAAGATGGGAAATGCAATAAGAAATTTCCACATCAGCTACACTACACAAAGAGACCATTCACAATGAAAACAGATTTCCGCAATACCGACAGAGATCGCCAGCAGACGGAGGTCAAACAGCTTTATTGAATAATTCGACTACTGTCGATAATCGTTGGATGGTTCTCTATTCCCCTATACTGTCGAAAATGTTTAATTCCCACATCAATGTAGAGGCATGCTGCTCAGTGCGAGCAATTAAATATATCTGTAAATATATAAATAAAGATAGTGATCATGCCATATTCAATTTCCGTAAGACAGAACTAACGAATTATGTCAATGAAGTACAAACATATCAGAGTGGCTGCTATGTCAGCAGCAACGAAGCAGTGTGGTGGCTGTTAGGATTCCCATTACATGAAAGACATCCCACTGTAATAGACTTCAGTTTACATTTAGAAAATGGGTAAAGAGTGTATTTCAATGTGGGTAATTTCCATGAGCTGATTCTTAATCCTCCTCAAACAACTCTAATAGCATTTGTTCTACCGATGAGTTTGCTAAAACTCTTTTATACATTGATGTGCCAAGATAAAATACCTGGAATTCTGCAACAGAAGAATGGAAACGTTGAGTACAAGGTATTCTGGTTGAAAATTGGCCTGGAGGTAAATCTGGTGATGCTTTAGAGTTTATATTTTGAATGTAACCTCCATGAAATTTTTTTGTTTGAGAATGATGCTACACCACGTTCAAGGACCAACCTCTTTCAAGGCCTTCAAAATACATTTTTTTTTTTTTTTGGTGTCGTCAGTCTTTCGACTGGTTTTATGCAATCCTCCATCCCTTCCTATCCTCTACATATCCCTTACAACCCACGTCCTCAATTATCTGTTTCATGTATTCTAATTTCTGTCTTCCTCTATAGTTCTTACCTTTTACTGTTCCCTCCACAAACAAATTAACCAATCCAACACGTCTCAGAATATGACCTACCAACCTGTCTCTTCTTTCTGTAAGCTTCTTCCGTAAACTTCTTTTCTCACCAATCATTTCCAAAACTCGATCATTTCTAACTTTATCTGTCCACCTACTTTTCAGCATTCTTCTGTAGCACCACATTTCAAATGCTTCAATTTTCTTTCTTTCCGGTATTCCTAATGTCCATGTTTCGCTACCGTAAAGTGCTGTGCTCCACACATAGAGTCTTAAAAAATTCTTTCTAATTCCTAGACCAATATTTGAAACTCAAAGATTTCTCTTTTTCATGAAGGCTCTTTTTGCTAGTGCTATTCTGCTTTTAACATCATTCCTGCTTCGGCCATCGGTTGTAATTTTACTTCCCAAGTAACAGAATTCACTTACTTCTCCTATTGCATCCGATCTTATTTTTATATTTAATCTACTAGTGTTGGTATCATTTCTGCTACATTTCATCACTTTTGTTTTGCTTTGATTTATATTCAGTCCAAAATCTTCCTTCAGTATTTTGTTCATGCCATTCAGTAACTTCTCAATATCCTCAGCACTCTCTGCTAGCAAGACAATGTCATCAGCAAATCGTAGCATACTGATTTTTTCTCCCTGAAAACTTATGCCACATGGAAATTTTTCTTTTACTTTCTTCATTGCTTCTTCTACATACAAGTTGAATATTAACGGGGATAGACTACAACCTTGTCTCACACCCTTTTTAACTGATGCATGTCTTTCGTGATTCTCTACTATTATTATAGCCACTTGATTCTTATATAGTTTGTAGAGTATTCTTCTCTCTCAATACTTTAGACCTGACTTCTTTAATATTTTGAACATCTTGTCCCACCTAACATTATCAAAAGCTCTTTCCAAATCAACAAATGCCATAAAAGTATCTTTGTTTTTCTTGATCCGCCCTTCAAGTATTAATCTTAAAGAGAGAATTGCTTCCCTTGTACCGCGATTTTTCCTAAACCCAAACTGATCTTCACCTACTATCTCTTCTACTACCCTTTCCATCCTTCTATATATTATTCTGGTCAGTAATTTTGAACCATGTGATGTTAGACTAATGGTGCGATAATTCTCACATTTGTCAGCTTGTGCTTTCTTTGAAGTGTAAAGATGATATTTTTATTAAAATCAGTTGAAATTTCTCCCGTTTCATAACTGTTTGATATCAGCTTGAATAATCTTTCTATTCCTTCCTCTCTTAGGGATTTAAGAAATTCTGCAGGGATCTCATCAATTCCAACTGCCTTATTTGCTTTCAAGTCATTCAGAGCTTTATGAAATTCTGTCCTCAAAACAGGATCTCCTAAGTCATCAATGTTGACATCTCCGTTTCAACATACAGTTTCTCAATTTATTCCTTCCATCGGTTAGCTATATCTTCTGAGCTTAAAAGAGGTTTCCTATTGGCAGCTTTAATGTTCATACCTCTTTTCTTCATTTCTCCAAAATTCTGTTTGATCTTTCTGTAAGCAACATCTACTTTTCATACGACCATTTCCTTTTCTACTTCTTCACACTTTTCTTGTAGCCATTTTTCTTTTGCTACTTTGCATTCCCTATTTATTTGAGTTCTAAATTGCCTGTACTGCTCTCTTCCTGCTTCATCCTGAGCATTTTTGTACCTTTTCCTCTGATCCATCAGCTCCAAAATGTCTTCTGTGATCCAAGGTTTTCGGGCAGCTTGTTCCCTAAAGCTTTCATTATTTCGGTCTTTAATGCATTCCATTCGTCCTCAGTTGAGCTCCTTTCACATTTACTTCTTAGACCTAAATCTACCATTTCTGCAAATTTTTATCTCGTGCTAGATTGTTTCAGTTTATTCACTTCCAGTCTGTTCTGCTTATACTGGTTCCTTATGCGCTTAAATTTCAGCCTGCACTTCATTATTATCAAATTATGGTCAGAGTCTATGTCTGCTCCTGGGTACGCTTTACAGTCTAGTACTTGATTCCTGAATTTCTGTTTGACCATGATATAATCTAGCTGAAACCTGCCTGTATCCCCAGGACGTTTCCAGGTGTATATTCTTCTTGCATGGTTCTTAAACAGTGTGTTTGCCACTACTAGGTTATATCTTTCACAAAATTCTAGCAACCTGCTTCCTCGCTCATTTCTTTCTCCTTGACCAAAACTTCCTACAGTATTCCCCTCATTTCCTTCTCCCACTATTGCATTCCAATCACCCATGATTATTAGATTTTCCTCCCCCTTCACATATTGGATTAATTCTTCAATTTCAGTGTATATTTTTTCTATTTCTTCGTCATCTTCCTGTGGCATATACACTTGTACAAATGTGGTGTAGACGGGCTTTGTTTCTAACCTCATCAAAATAATCCTGTCACTAAACTGTTCATAATAACTCACCCGTTTCCCTACTTTCTTGTTCATTACAAATCCTACACCAGTGACTCCTTTGGCAGCTTGTGTGCTAATTATCCTGTGTTCCCCAGACCAGAAATCCTGTGTGTCCTTCCATTTAATCTCACTAATCCCAACAACAACTAACTTAAGTGGTTCCATCTCCCTTTTTAAGTTTTCTAACCTGCCTGCCCTATTCAGACTTCTAACATTCCACGCTCCGACTCGTAGAATGTTTCTATCCATACTGATGACTCCTCCCTGAGCAGTCCCCACCTGGAGATCCGATTGGGGGACTATTTTACCTCCGGAATATTTTACCCAGGAAGAAGCCATCATGATATATGTAATTTGAGAGGATTACATGTCCTCGGGATACCCTTTGGGTCTTTAATGCAGTGGTTTCCCATTGCCTTCTGCATCCCCATTCCGTTGATCATTTCTGATTCATCCTCCTTTAGGGGCCGTTTCCAACCCCAAGGGCATAGGGTGCCCTGAGCCACTCCTCTCTCTTCCGCCCTCCTTTTGGAGGCCGTTGGCAAGCAGTGGGTAATTAATTATACCGGGAATCTTTCAGCCGCCAGAGCCTCGTCTGAGCAAACAGGGTGCACCACGTGAAGGAGAGGTTGACATTTGGTTGGAAAAGGCTAGTATAGTTTCTTCCAAACCCTTACACCCCTCAAAATACAAAATGGCCAAGAAATGTCAACTTTTAGAGAGGTATGTGAAGCTGAAGGACTACTAGAGAACGACGGTCATTGGGAGGCAGCTTTGAAGAGGCTGTACAATGTAGATCAGCCACTAGAGTGAGAGAGCTTTTAGCTATATTATTAGCCACTTGCGGACTTTCAAACCCTCAACAAATTTGGGAAAAGTACAATAATGATATGTCTGATGATATTTTACACAGATTTGAAGAGTTGAATGCAAATATTGCATACAATGATTTGATTTATAATGAAGCACTAAGTCCGAAAAGATAGAAAGGTGGCCATTGCACTAACGTCCTCGGGGATAGCAGCCATGCTGCTTGATGGTGGAGGAATGTTGCATTCGGTGCTTAAGCTGCCATTACATTTGGCTCATGAAAAGACACAAATTTGCAACATCAGCAAAAATAGTGACCGGGGAGGAATGCTGCAGCAATGCAAACTATTAGTTTGGGACAAGTGTACAATGTCTCACAAAAGGGTCATCGAGGCACTATATCGGACCATGAAAGATATAAATAGAAACCAAAGTATCATGGGAGGAATGGTTGTATTGTTAGCTGGCGATTTTAGACAGATCCTATCTGTCATACCGAAAGGTACACCAGCAGATGAGATAAACACGTTTGAAGGTTTCTACGTTATAGCAGCATGTACAAAAAGTTAGTTTAACTACTAATATGTGAGTGCAACTACATAATGACACAGCATCAGGACAATATGCGACTGAACTTTTTTAAATAAGCGAAGATAGAATTACCAAAGATGCGAATGGAATGACTTCATTGAGTCATGAACTCTGTAATGTTGTTGGAAATACAGAGGAATTCCTGACCATAGTTTATGCTGATCTACAAACTAATATGGGGAGTAAATAATGGTTATGTGAAAGAGCAATTTTAGCACCGACTAATGAAACTGTTGGACAAGTAAATGAAAAAATGATGTCGCAAGTGCAAGGGAAAATAGTAGAGTATCTATCACTGGACAGTGTTATGGATAGTGAGCAAGTTACCACGTATCCTACAGAGTTCCTTAACTCGCTGGAGTTACCAGGCATGCCTTCTCACAAATTGAGATTGAAAGTTAAGGTTCTCATGCTACTGATGCACAACCTCGATGCACCGCGACTGTGCAATGGCACATGGCTACAAATATCAAATTTGGTGCACAACGTGATAAAAGCTGTGATCGTGACTGGTATGACAAAAGGTGATGATGTGTTGATTCCTCGAATCCCAATAATCCCGACAGACCTGTCATTCCAGTTTAAAAGGCTGCAGTTTCCATTAAAAGTAGCGATGACTATAAATAAATTGCAGGGACAGACACCGAAAGAGGGAGGGGTACACCTAGAAAAGGCGTTTTTCTCCCATGAACAGTTATACATAGCCAGCTCCTGTATATCCAACCCCCAAACGTTAGACATCCTAGAAAAGGAAGGAAAAACTAAAAACGCTGAGTACCAAACGGTTTTGACGTAAAATGACCCTAGAAATTGACATAATCTTTAAACATAAACAAAAACCTGCCGGAGGAACTGTGGTAGGTAACCTCCCTCCAGTGGCCAATTTGTTCACTTCATGAGATAGGTTCAATGGTAGAATCATATGTTGAAGGCTTTGCTCAAATATTATCCCGAGTCCGTGATTTTTGGGAAATCTTTTACGTAACTTACATCTTTCTATATCCAATTCTGGTAATGAATTCCTAAGTTCACGCATACGATGTCGCGAGTATCAGCTAGTACTATTATAAATCTATAAGCAAGCAATGTGTGTGAGATGGTATGGAATGGCAACGTGCAAAAACTATCTCAACAATTTGTATGATATTTAACTGTGCACTTTTGTTGTGGTAATGCTGTAGAAAAACTTCTCGATTATGTGTCATCATTTCAGTTTTCTTTATTTTCCTGTCCCAATACTATCATTTTCTGAGAACCTTTTCAACTGAATTTTTTATATTAATTTTAATCATAATTCAGATCAAATTAATAAATCACTAAAGGTGCTTCAGTTGTCAGAACTTTTTGTTTTGATTATTAACTTTGAAGAACACCTTGCATTAACTTATATTTTTTTATGTAAGTATGCAATGCTTCATCTACCAACATCAAAGCACCACAGAGCCCATTAATTGAGTGATTATCACTTGAGTTTATCATTCAGGAGATGAAGGTTCAATAGCCAGTCAAGCCATCCCAATTTCAATTTTCCAGTGTGTTGCGATATCACTTTCGGTAAATACTGGGAAGTATCCTTAAAAAAGTTGTGAATGAATTCCTTCACAAGTCTTGTCCCTGAGGCTTCCTGGCTCAAATGATCTTTACATCAGTGAGCCTTAAAGTTCTAAGTAAAAAAATAAAACATAACATAACATCTTTTACTTTTTGTCAAGATTCTAATAATAAAAATAACTTGCATTAGGCTCAAAGCAGATGATATATGAAGAGTCTTAGAATTTTAAAATCTTGAGCATAGCTGCATGTCAGCAACGGTAAAAAAAATTTATATTAGCACAAAACCACAAAAACGCCACCAGTTGCTTAAAAGTTTTTATTCTTTAAAACTTTACTGCAGTTTCGACAAATACATGTTGTCTTCTTCAGAAGTATGACACGTTAAAATTACATAGGCGGAAGCATTATCACAAATCGCATGAAAGGACTGATTTGTGATAATGCTTCCGCCTATGTAATTTTAACGTGTCATACTTCTGAAGAAGACAACATGTATTTGTCGAAACTGCAGTAAAGTTTTAAAGAATAAAAACTTTTAAGCAACTGGTGGCGTTTTCGTGGTTTTATGCTAATATAAAAAAATAAAATAAAAAAAAAAGTCTTAGAATTGTTAGAAGGTAGTTAGTGATCTGAAAATACCTATATATTTTAGATTTTTATTATATTCATAGGTTTATTGTTGAATAAATCAAATGAAGTGAGCAGGAACTAGTAGCATGATTACATGAGATGTTATTTTAATGTACTTTTCATTATTTTATCGTGATGGAGAATATGCCACAGTAGCAATTGCCTCGCCTACTTACACATTTATTGAATTTTTATTTTATATTCCTTCAGTGCTTACAAGTATTTAGTAGCATCTTTTCCACTTAAGTCAGGTGTTGAGCTATGTATGTTTTACTTATGGTGGTGTTTTACCTGATGCCTCCAGCTATCTTCTTGGCGAAGATGCCAAAAGATGCCCAGAGGTAGCAACACATTGTCACAATTAACATTGACACAGACATAGTTTCTTCAAAAAGGCCATGGCCAAATTCGTTCCTATTCGATGTCCCTCCCCACCCCAACCCCCCCCCCCCTCCCCGGTCCTTTCCCACCTCCAATGACCTTGACATTGACAATGCTAAAACCGAATGCAGGCTTTCCCGGCGAATAAATGACAACAAATCTTCTAGCGTTTGCAGCCGGATTTTATTATAAAGCGACAAGCTTTCGGTTACTAGCTCAGGCGTTTATCCATCCTGGTATCCATCAAGGCAAGATCGCCGATACATAATCGACCTGAAGATGGCTACTGAGCTAGTAGCCAAAAGCTTGTCGCTTTATAATAAAATCCGGCTGCAAACCCTAGAAGATTTGTTGTCAATGTTAAAACCATTTAAAAAAATAAACTGATACAGCTAAACTTTTGAATCCATGAACAAGTACTGATATATATGAAAATTAATGCTTCTTCTTAAGTGTTTATTGACACAAATTCTTTCTAGCACGGCCAATAACAATGTTCTCTAAAATTAGTCTCTATCATGCCATGGTATTTCTAATTTCTGTTAACAAATTTTGTGCTGAAATGTTTTGAATATCTTGTAATTTTATAGGTGGGAGGAATATTAGTGATGCCACTTAACGATCAACTACTGCAAATATCGCGCACTTCCTACACAACATGGGATGTAAAATCTGTGCTCCCAGTATCATTTGCATCATTGCTGTTACCTGATCAAAATGGATACAGCCAGCAAGTTATGTTGCGTAAGTAAATTAATAAAGATGACTACTTCACTTCTATTACAACATAGGTAAATTTTGAGATGTAGGAATTTAAGTTGTGAAAAAATTATAAAATTAAGATTAGTAAATTGTGCCATGGAATGCAGTTTGAAGAAAGATCAGTAATATCAAAAAGTTGTTCCTGATTTTAGGAATCGAAGCAAAATTACATTTAATATCTTATTGGAAGTACTCCCACTGAGCATTACAAGAAGTAGTAAGTAAATTCACTCTACCTAAGTTTTATAGATTTACGTAAATGGTGTACTTAAATAATATGTAAAATAGTATTACATATGTTCTCGCATCGCATTCAGGAGGACGCCGGTTCTAATCCCCGCCCGGGCATCCAGATTTGGGTTTTCCATGGTTTCCCAAATCACTCCAGGCAAATGCCGGGATGCTTCCTTCAAAAAGGCCATGGCCAAATTCCTTCCCATTCCTTGCCCTCCATCCCTTCCCATCTCTAAAAAACTCACTGTTAAGAGACGTTAAGCAGTTGAAAAAAGTATTACATAAATAATATATTTTTTGAAAATATTGCCTCTAGTATTCTTTAATTAATTCTGACTATATTTTACTGTGATACTGTGAATGTTGATAAACAGCAGTCACTGGTTAACCCAATAATATCTAAATGTTATACTAAACTTTTGATGACCAATACTGCTGAAATCTGCCACAATGCATTAAATGCGTGCTATATGAAAATCTGAGTTATTATTATTAAACTGCTTGCCAGTAGTGACATAGACCTAGTCAGTTAACATATGCAAAAGATGAATACAATAAAGCATGATTTTTGATTGAATCCTTAGTTGCCATAATGTTGTATTTGTTAAAAAAAAATGTAGCTTCATCAGAACAAGATCTTGGCCCAAAAATTCACATTTCATAATTTAAAAACTGTTTAGTTCCTTCTGACCATTATTTATTAATTTGCCATCAGTAGCTTTGTCTTCTTGAAATGAAAACCTAGCTTTCAGATTTTGCAGTCAATATAAATCAGTTGAAGTATAAAATATACAAATTATTTCTCTACTAAATTTTGTAAAGTAAGGGCTTTATCTTTTTGATGAACATATAAACACCAACCTTACTGAAGTAAAGGTTTAAAAAAACTGTCTTGTAATATGCCTGCTTTACTGCTGATGGTCAGTCTGCTTTGGTAATTAATACTATCTTCTATCAAATTTTCTCCTTATACAAACAAAAATCACAGAACATTCGTTCTTGCGTACACTGTACATGCTCTTTCAATTGTTGGGTACTGCAGAAATTCAATTAGGCTTCTTTTTTTACATTGATGTTTTACAAAAGTTACTCATTTTAACAAACCTGGTGGGTGAGCAATAACACTTGTCCCTGGCATTCAATAGGATATGGGTTCAATTCCCCATCAAGAAATCCAGATTTCGATTTTCCATAGTCTCATAAAATCACTCCAGGTGAATGTTGGGATGCCTCTCCCCTCCCCCAGTCATTCTGTAACACATCTTAGAATTTCGCCTAACGAAATTAGTTGCCTAGATAGCAAGTTCAGTTGAAGTATATGGTACCATCATTTTAAAGCCATTTTTATAGTAAACTTTGATAATAATCACAAGTAACATGTCCAACATAAGCATAAATTCAAATATGAACAGTAAATTCAATAGTTAAATTCATTTAAACAGCTGTTAAGAAACTTAACCTCAGAATTGGATAGGTAGTATTTGACTTTCATATAACTTTGCTAAATCAATATATTTCTTTAGTTCAGAAGATGTTTAGGTAAATAGATAGCCAGAAGATGATTAAGTTTGTTGTTAAAAGATCTTACTTAGAGTTTAAAGATGTTTAAAAGTGGGTGCGCAGACTTCCGCGGTCGTTGTCAATGTAATTTTGGTTGTCCGGGTTGAACCGCGTCAATTTGTTGAAACCTAACGTTTCGGCCATCATTTTGTGGCCTTCTTCAGAGTACTGTCATGGCTGGAACTGCTGCCGCCTTTATATAGCTCCCGAAGAACGCGCTAGCCGTTTGAAGTGACGTCACTCAAACTACCGCCGCCAGCATGGCCGGTCCGATGGGGGCCTGCGTCCCGCGTTTTCCTGATCAAGCATGACCATATTTGGTCAAGCTGTAGCCCGCCGTCCGCGTTCATATTATCTGGTCGTTTTTTAATTTCCAATGCTTCTCTGACACGCCGGGGCCACCATCTGCTTTCTTGAACCAATACACTTGTGTCATTGAATAAAATTGCGTGCCCCCTGTCAGCAGAGTGTTGCGCTACAGCTGATTTGCTGACGTCGTTATTTTTATGATGTCTCATGTGTTCACACAGCCTTTCCTTGACTGTCCGTCCAGTTTCGCCGATATACACTTGGCCACAGCTACAGGGTATCTGGTATACGCCCGCTGTCTGCAACTTCTCCCTCTTGTCTTTGACTTTTAAAAGCACATCAGAGATCTTCCTAGGCGCTCTGTATATTGGACGGATATTTTTCTTTTTTAAAAGACGGCCGATTTTATCCGTCACTCCGTGGACATAGGGTAATACTGCCGTGGGACCATCTGTTTGTCTTCTTGCTTCGGCTTCCGGTGTCGGAACACAGGGTGATGCTCGAGGTGCAAGCCTTGCAGTGGCCTTATTGATGACGTCAAGGCTGTAGCCGTTGGCCAGAAACGTCTCCTTTAAAATTTCCCTTTCAGCGGCTATGCTCGCTTCGTCGCTGACTATGGAAGCACGGACGGTTAATGTTTTTAAAATTCCATGTTTCACTGCTGGATGGTGGTGAGAGGCTGCATGCAAGTAGCGATTGGTGTGCGTGGGCGAGAATCCCTCCAGGCTTTTTTCCAACATTTAAATAGTGCCCACGACAAAATTAAATTCACCATGGAAGTTGAGGCAGACAAACAACTTCCTTTTATCGACGTTATAGTGAAACGGAAGGAAGATGGCTCCCTAGGGCACGGAGTTTACCGCAAGCCCACGCACACCAATCGCTACTTGCATGCAGCCTCTCACCACCATCCAGCAGTGAAACATGGAATTTTAAAAACATTAACCGTCCGTGCTTCCATAGTCAGCGACGAAGCGAGCATAGCCGCTGAAAGGGAAATTTTAAAGGAGACGTTTCTGGCCAACAGCTACAGCCTTGACGTCATCAATAAGGCCACTGCAAGGCTTGCACCTCGAGCATCACCCTGTGTTCCGACACCGGAAGCCGAAGCAAGAAGACAAACAGACGGACCCACGGCAGTATTACCCTATGTCCACGGGGTGACGGATAAAATCGGCCGTCTTTTAAAAAAGAAAAATATCCGTCCAATATACAGAGCGCCTAGGAAGATCTCTGATGTGCTTTTAAAAGTCAAAGACAAGAGGGAGAAGTTGCAGACAGCGGGCGTATACCAGATACCCTGTAGCTGTGGCCAAGTGTATATCGGCGAAACTGTACGGAAAGTCAAGGAAAGGCTGTGTGAACACATGAGACATCTTAAAAATAACGACGTCAGCAAATCAGCTGTAGCGCAACACTCTGCTGACAGGGGGCACGCAATTTTATTCAATGACACAAGTGTATTGGTTCAAGAAAGCAGATGGTGGCCCCGGCGTGTCAGAGAAGCATTGGAAATTAAAAAACGACCAGATAATATGAACGCGGACGGCGGGCTCCAGCTTGACCAAATATGGTCATGCTTGATCAGGAAAATGCGGGACGCAGGCCCCCATCGGACCGGCCACGCTGGCAGCGGTAGTTTGAGTGACGTCACTCCAAACGGCTAGCGCGTTCTTCGGGAGCTATATATAGGCGGCAGCAGTTCCAGCCGTGACAGTACTCTGAAGAAGGCCACAGAATGATGGCCGAAACGTTAGGTTTCAACAAATTGACGCGGTTCAACCCGGACAACCAAGATTACATGTATAAAAGTGATTTGCCGGTTTAGAATTTTGTCACATAATTTTCCAATCCAAAATCGAAGTATTCAGTCATTCGAAAACATTTAAGAAGTCAAGTGATAGATAGAAAGTAGCGTAATTTTGGTTAAAACAACATATTAAAATTTTAGAAAGTTTCATGCATTTTAAAGATTGTTTTTTGATAGACATGTGCTTAAAGTAAAAGTTAAATATTTCAGTCTTATTCGAGAATTTATGAGAAGAAATTATGTTTGGAGTAAAGTTTATTTAAATATAAAGATTTCTAAAAAAAGTTTTATTTCAAAATATTAAAGCATTTGATTGTAATAAAGAGAAATGAGTTTTGGCGCGAGAAAACGCTTTTACAAGATGGTGCGATATCTTACGGCATTCGGGAGGAATAATATTTATAAAATTCGTAATAAATTGGGGAATATACTAAGAGATGCCAAACTTTTACAGTAACTGTTTTTCAATGTGGAGATTTGTTTGGAGTTATTTTCAAGTCGATACATTGAATATTTCAAGTAGTCAAATTTTGTTTTTGAGTTTTATACCACTTTCAAAATTAGGTAAAATACTTTATTTGATATCAGAGGATAGATGAGCAATAGGAGAACAGAATGTCATTTGTTTCAGCTTGGTAGGAGTAATATTTCAAAAGTTATGGCAATCACATCTTTATGACTCTTTTCTGCCGAAACTATTAAAGTTACAAAAAATTTTATAATAACTTAATTTGACGTTTGTAACAATATCTAGCAACTATCAAAATTTCAGAAAGCTAGGATTATTTTTGGTGTCTTGATCAAATGTACTGCGAAATATTCGTCAGAAAACTGATC
Organism: Vandiemenella viatica; assembly: GCA_031002005.1. Classification (NCBI taxonomy): domain Eukaryota; kingdom Metazoa; phylum Arthropoda; class Insecta; order Orthoptera; family Morabidae; genus Vandiemenella; species Vandiemenella viatica. The sequence continues at coordinate 210,050,462 of JARYHS010013630.1, read as the reverse complement.
AGTTATCGGATAAAGTCCATGAGAAAGTCAGAGAAAGGTTTTTCCCACGGCTCATGCAGCATCGATCCTATAAATACCCCCTCCAGAAGCTACTCTCGCCCCAGACCAACAGCGGCAGTTTCAGAGTACATTACAAATTATGTAGGGCGTAGCTAGGTTGGGCTCGTGGCGCAGCAAATTTCCATCTTGCGCGATAATGGTTGTGTTTGAAAAGTCATTGTTAAAATCCAGTAAAACCTCATGTAGTTAAATAACTGTGGCGGTGTGAGGTCTGGTCATGCTCGAGTGATTGGTCGAAACTGTAAATGTTTTTCGGAGAAATTGTCTGATTGCCTGTGCAGTTTTTCTGGCTATGTAATATTTTGAAGAATATAGTCATCTTACCAGAATGGACTAGTTATCATTGAACTTTTACCTTTTCATAATTTTGGGCTAAAATTATGTGGCGACTGAATCATCAAATTAGCCAGAACTGTAACATCCTAGGCTACACATGGTTATAGCTGAGATCAAGTGTTTATGCTAACCCCTGGCAAAAGCTAGTTGTCTTACAATTCCCCACTTATAATGACCTCAATCTTGACAAAGTGTATACCATATGAAAAAAATTAATAATCACTACTATTTTTTAAAAAATATCTGCTTCTCTGAGATTTCAATTTGATGTTTGAAATAGACTTCCTTTTTTTTTATCATCTTAACCAGTTCTATATGTTTTTAGAATGTTAACTAATCAATCTTTGGTTTTGAGAGATATTTGTTAATATCATCACTGGAGTAAAAATACCTAAATTAGCACTAAAATTCATACATACATTTATTATCAGAGATTTTAGCACATTCAAATTTGTTTATTTTAGTATGCTTTTAAGGGAAATTTTTATTTTAATAACACAACTTCTATTTGATAAATTCAGAAAAAGTTAAGTTTAATAAATTATAGTAAGTTGAATGGTGTCTTAGGCCATTTCCAAATTGCTGTCATGCCCAAGATTTCTTCTTGTTCCTATGACTCCCCCTCTCCCCCCCCTCCTCCCTTTTTCCATTAAAAAAAATCATCTTCCTGTTGTGCCGCTAAAAGTCTAATTGAAAAAATTATAAACTGATCCATTTGAATTTTGCGTTTCTGCCAGAATTTTCCTGGTTGATCTGCATCAGGTCTCTCTGACACTTAGTGTAGCAGTAGACCACCAAATTTCTCCTAAAGATCTAGGCACTAGATCGGTCAGAGTGCCCCGCAGAGGCCTGCTCATGTGCTGACGAGGTGAATGAGTGGTGAGGCCAACCACTTGCTAGCATGCAACTTTGGGTACATCTGCGCTTCCATTTCTAGTTGGCTTGGTGACGTGGTTCGGGTTCTCCGTGCCACTCAACATTTACATCCTCCCAGACTGGAGAAGCAAATGTCAATAAAAAACATTTTCCATTGGTACAGATGGGCTGCAGGTTATTCCAGACACCCCAAATATTGTAAAAGGTGAAGGTTCAGAGCCCTTTCCTACTGAGCACAGGAGGCAGTATTTTGAGTAACGGAATGGCATTTTCCATCGATAATGCTTTTATAATAATGGATAGAAAGGATCCCAATTCTACATACAGAAAGGTTTAGAGGGACGAGCAGGAATACTAAAAATTGTTTGAAAGCTAACAAATGAGACACTGCTGCTGCGAATAACTACAGCAAACAGACTTTCCAACTCCTTAAGACTGAGAAACTCGGAGAGTTAGCTGTAGAATGTGAAGTCCATAAGACTCAAAATACTAACAAAGGCATAAACACCTATCGAGTGTGTATCTATTTAGAAACTGAGGAACTCCTTAAGGAGTGGTCAAGGTTTGTCAGATTACACGGAGGGTAAAATGGTAGTCTTGAAAAGACTTCGGGAAATTTGAAATGGCGGCACATGAATTGGGAAGTGATGGGACCATACCAGAGGTGTGTGTCAACTGCACTGCGTCACAGCCAGCCTGGAGCAAGGAGTGTATCTGGAAGAAAAACAGATACAGGTGTTGAAAATTGAAGAATGATTACCTTATGGTGAAGCCAAGAAGTGGTATATGGCTGTTCCTTCTCAACTAGTTTCATGAAGACTTTGGCAACTACCATCAGGAAAGAAACTGTTGCTGCGTAGATGTCTACGCTCATGTCAATGCAAATGCAGTGCAGAACCCATGAAGATGTTAACTCCTCTGACAGCAGATGTTGCTAGTAACACACCTACAACCCTGACCACTACAGCAGCAGTTAAGGCTCCACCAACAGCAGCAGCAGCATCATTAGTTGAAATGTATGTGGCTGCTGCATCTACAACAGCAGTGGAAGAAGCATCCTCAGCAGCAGATGCTACTAATGATGGTAGGCAAATGAAGGAAAAAAATCTCAGGGGCTCAAGTTTCACCAAACAGACCTGATAAAATTTATGAGATCTGCCTCCCAGGTCAGGCAGTGGTAGGAAGAAGATGAGAAGATCTACCAAAAAAGAGAAAGACACCTTACGAGGAGCCTCCAACCAGGTGGAAATGTTTGTAGGTACTTCAGACCCTGAAGACACTGAAATGCTGCTGGAGGTGTCAAAACCCATTCATCAACTCAAAGAATTTGATTAGTGGTATTGTTCAGTGTATCTGATTAGTTTAACTCCATACTTAGGTGATAGAATAAGATGGAATTTATTTATAAGCAACTGAAATAGTTTAATTTTTTAATTTTTATATGCAGACCACCAAAAACCAATGTTTGTGTTAAAAATTATTACAATTTCAACAGGTTGTTAACAGAAATTTTTTATTGGTATTTATTCATTACAAAAATTGTTCAAGAATAATTTCTTCATGATTTTATGATAAAAGAACTATAATGCTGAGTGTATTATTTTGTTTTCCTATCTTTCATTTCAGCAAAGTGAAATAATTTGAATGTAGAAGAATTTTTCTTTTTTTAGAGGTCAAGATCTAACAGTTCTGGTATGTTCTTTATTTGTGATACATTGACTAGCTACCCAATTTTTGTGTGTGTTCATATTACACAAAATAAAATCATCGATAACTGTAGTTTATAGAATGTAATGATTATTTTTGAAAAGCTAATTTATTTAAAAAAGTGTAATTAATAATTAATAATTCTTTAGAATTACTAAGATTCAAAATTGTTTTATGTCCATAGAAGCATCAATTGCTTGCAGAAATATACAAACATCATGAGTGCCTCCTAAGTACAGTAGAACTCCAATTTTCTGAATCAATTGGGACCAGACTCCATTCGGATAATCAAAAATTCGGATAATTAAATTTTTTCCGAATAAGAGTCTATTTTGATTAATTACTGTATGTTGAAAATGGGAGAGAAAAACTATTTTAAAACAAAAAGAGTTTCTAATTAATTAAATTAAAAGGCAACACTTCTACATGTTAAGCGTAATTACAAGTGCTGTAAATTACTACAGTATGTACGTAACGTACTGTAAATGGAAGTCATTGCTTGCTGAACATCTCGGTCAAAGTAAGCTGTTTGATTCTATTCATCCGTTTTCGGACAGCCGAATCGCGCATCTCCTTGACAGTGAGAAGTTGCATGTGGTCACACTCGGGCTGACGCTCCATCCACTTCAATGCAGTTTCAAGGCCGGCAAATGCTTGACTAGCTGATGGTCCTGTGTATGCTTTAACTTCGACATTAAGGTTATCTTCTTCCTCGACACTTTCTCACATACTTTCAATAAGTTCATCATCAATTAGAATTTCATACCCAGGGTCTAACGAATCTATATCTTCAGCACTAACTTTTGATCATCCAGGAATTTTCAAAAGAATGTTTCTGAATTCCTCAAGTGACATGTCATCCCCATCTTCTCCTGCCTCTTTCCTTTCTTTTTCTTGAGCATCTTTTTCCTTTTTCTCCTCTTGTTCAGTTAGTATGCCTTTCAACTTGTTCCACACACATCTTATTGTGACTGCCTCAACCAAGCTCCAAGCTTCCGCCACCTAGTAAGCGCAATCTTTCAAGTTTTTGTGGTTAGCCAACACACATTCTTCGTCTTCGTCCTCCCTCAAAAGTTTCCATAAAAGTTGTCTTCTGTAATGGTGTTTCATGGTTTCGATAATGGACTGGTCCATTGGTAGAAACAAGCTTGTGACGTTTGGCGGTAAAAAGATTGTTTTAAACTGATCATTCCCTCTTTCCAACAATTCTTCAGTGAGATGAGTTGGTGCATTATCAAGAACCAAAAGCACTTTGCTGCCGCCTTTTCCAAGAGATTTTTTGTGCTTTTTCACTTCAGAAACGAAAATTTCGCCGTACCACTCGGTAAACAATGCTGCATTAATCACAGCTTTGTTTTGGTTTCTATAAAAGAAGGGAACCTTTTTCACAGTACATTTCCATCTTAATTAAAAAAGCGATTCAGATAGTCGGAGTTCAGATATTTGGATTTCTACTGTAGTATATCTATAGATGTAAATTTGTTATGAGCCGTTACCAATCATGGTTGGCAACCTACCATAGGACTGTCACTAATAGTAAGACTTAAGCAGACAATGCAGTAATTAGATTTTATGAATGAAGGATTACACTGGAAGTTATACCACTGTGAACTTTCACTTCACTGCAAAATGTTTAAGCTAAATATTAATTAAATTTAAAGTCATGCACCCCTCTTTACCTACATACCTACATACCAACTTCTGTATTTAATAAATTTTACTTTAAATTCTTACGGTGTTTGACATGAATTATGTGGTAAATCCCTCGGTAATTTATTCCAGTCTCTGACTCCCTAACATATTATAAAAGATGTGCTTGAAATTGTTATTTTATGTTCATGGTCATCCCTTCTCTTTCTCATATTATTCAATAGCCATCTAGGCCTCAATGCCAGTAAATACTCTATACCAGTATATACTCTCAACATTCTCTTCATTTTCCTGCTATTTTTTAATGACTCCCAAACCCAGGTCATATAAAATATCAGTTACAGATTTGTGTTCTGTGATAATTTCCAAACATAGCATATTATATTGCCAAAATCTGAAGAAGTAAATAATAAAATTGGCATAAAAATAAGTGTAACAAGCCAAAGTCAACAACATAAACCTGTTTTAAAGCCAATCTATGTAACAAAATCAAAAGTCCATTCAACAAATGAAGAGTGAAAGTGTCACAGCTTCACAGATTAGGCTTGCTATGAAGCTGAGTTTGTAAAAACTTCCACTTGAGTATCATTTGCAGGAATATTGGATTGATAATCAATTCTGTTGACGGTATATTATCATTGAAAGTGGTAGATCAACATAATAACTGGGTGAGGATACATATACAAAAAACAAATTTTGAAACACTGTAAGTGAAAAATAAAATATCAGAAATATAAGAAATGTAAATAGTATAGATAATAAGGTATGTAGGCAACCATTAAGCAAGGAAACATCAACATCAAGAAAGGTAACATGTCTGTGGGAGTATGTCCAGGTAAAGTTGATGGAATGGTTGTTTAGGGAGTTGAGGAAGTCTATTAGATGATTCTCTTTGTGCGTCCAGATCATAAAAATGTCATCTATGTATCTGAACCACACACGAGATTTTATATATATAAAAAAATTGGGAAAAAAGAAATGAACCACCACTTACCTTATTATTTCCTAGTTACTGTATAGTAAATACAGGGTGTTTCTAAAATGACTGGTATATTTGAAAAATCAATAAAAACTAAACGGGCAGTGATAGAAATACACCATTTGTTGCAAGATGCTTGGGACAACAGTAAATTTTCAGTCAAACAAACTTTCGAGATTAGTCACAATTTTCAACAACAGATGGCACTGCAGTCTGGAAAAATCTAAAGTACGTTATTTCCCACGGGAATAAACCATTTTTTCACAGCAAACTTGCAATCTGTGATCAGCACATGCTTACAGCAGAAAGGCGACTTACAGAATGGCGAACTCACAGACTGCGTTTACTTCTATATCTTTCAAATTGCCTGCAGCGCCATCTGTTGTTGAAAATTGTAACTAATTTCAAAATTTTGTCTGCCTGAAAATTTACTGTTGTCCTGAGCATATTCCAACCAACTGTGTATTTCTATCGCTGCCGGTTTAGTTTTTATTAATTTTTCAAATATACCAGTCACTTTTTAAACACCCGGTTTAAAATATGTGATGATGGTGGGTAAGGGTTTGGGAGGTTCTATATTAGCCTATTTCAACCAAATGTCAACCTTTGGTGACTGAAAGATTCCAGGTATAAGGAGTCACCCACTGCTTGCCAAACACTTTCTAAAGGGGGTGAAACTTTCATCCAGGGCACCCTCTTGCCCTTTGGATTGGAAACTGCCTCTAAAGAGAGATTATGGGAACTTATCAACAGAATGGGAATGAATTAGGCAATGGAAATGCATTAGGAAATAGGAAGCTACTACATTAAAGTCTTAAAGGGTATCCTAGGGCCATGTAATCCTCTCAAATTACATTTAGTAAAATGGCTTCTTTTGGCGTAAAATATTGCAAAGGTAAAATAGTCCCCCAGTTGGGTCTCTGGTTGGGGACTGCTCAGAGAGGAGTAATCACAATGGATAGAGACATTCTACGAGTCAGAGCATGGAATGTTAAAAGTCTGACTAGGGCAGGTACATCAGAAAACTTAAAAAGGGAGATGGAATGACTTGACTTAGATGTTATTGGGATTAGTGAGATTAAATTGAAGGATGTATGGGATTTCTGGTCTGGGGAACACAGAATATTAAACACAAATGCTTTCATTAGAGTCACTGGTGTAGGATTTGTAATGAATAAGAGAGTAGGGAAACAATTTAGTTATTATGAACAGTTTAATGGTAGGATTATTTGGATGAATATATAGAAAGTAAACATGCATCAACTGCATTAGTACAAGTGCATATGCCAACGACACAGGAAAATGATGAAAAAATAAACAAAATATATGCATACATTTTACGAAGCACAGGTTGAAATTCCACAGAATAAGGAAGCAACTCAGACAGAACAGACTGAAAGTAAACAAATTGAAAAAATATAATCTGAGAAAAAAGTTTACAGAGATTGTTGACGTTGGTCTAAGAAATAAAAGAAGTTCAACTGAGAATGATTGGAATGCATTGAAGACAGAAATAATTGGAGCTGGTAAAGAAACATTAGGATTTAGGGAACAAGCCATGCAAAAAAAAATTAATCAAAGAAGAGGTTTTGGAGTTGATGGATCAGAGGAGAAGGCACAAAAATGCTCAAGATGAAGCAGGAAGAGAGCATTACAGACAATTTAGAAATCAAATAAATAGAAAACACAAAAAAGCAAAAGAAAAATGACTGCAAGAAAAGTGTGAAGAAGTAGAAAACTTCTAATACAATTTTGGAGAAATTAAGAAAAGATGTGTAAACATTGAAGCTGCTTATGGGAAACCTCTTTTAATCTCAGAAGATAGAGCTAATCATGGAAGGAATACATGGAGAAACTGTATTATGGAGTTGAACAACAGTGTACTGGAAAAAGAATGTGATGTCAACATTGATGACTTGGTGATCCTATTTAGAGAACAGAATTTGATAGAGCTTTGAATTATTTGAAATCAAAGAAAACAGTTGGAATTGATGAGATTCCAGTAGAACTTTTGAAATGTCTAGGAGAAGAAGGAATCCAAAGATTTTTCAAACTGATATCGTAAAGTTATGAAACAGGTGATATTCAAACTGATTTTAATAAAAGTATCATCTTCACACTTCTGTAGAAAGCACAAGTTGACAAATGTGAGAATTATCGCATTATATGAAGTCTGATCAAAAAATAATGGGAATTTTTAATTTTCTGAGCTTTATAAATAAGATTTTAATTTTTTTTTCTGTTGATACACATTTTCCTGAAGTACATTGCAATTAGCAACCATTTTGAATGATTAGTTTATTTTTGACAGTTGAAAAAAATAAGTGAATTTTAGTGTGCTCTGCAATTGTGTACTTTCAAAAAAATGTATCAAAGAATTTATATAAAATTTTGTTTTAAAAATGGAATAAAGTGCAGTACTGCATTTGAAATGTTAGCAAATCTACTATAAGTAAAACAACAGTTTACAAGTGATACAGATATTTCAAAGAGGGCCTTGAGGAAGTCTAAGATGACAGCCATCTTGGGCACCCTAACACATCAACAGTTGATGACAATGTTAAACAGCGAAAAAAATTATTCTGTAAAATCTCTATATGGCTGTTAGAAAGGTTGCCATTGATATTGGAAAATTATTGGCTCTTGACAAGCAGTTTTTTTTTTTTTTTTTTTTAAATATGTTTCTGATATGAAATGTGTGGCAGCAAAGTTTGTTCTAGAATTGCTGAATTTTGACTAAAAACAACATTGTGTAGACATTGATCAGGAATTGCTGAATTAAGTCAACAACAACTTCTTAAAATGGTTATAACAGGCAACAAAACATGGCAGGCATGATGCTGAAAGCAAGTCCCAGTCATCCCAGTGGAAGCTACGTGAAGAGCTAATTCAACAGGTCGGATCAAATATGAAAGTTCTCCTTTTTATTTTACTTCTTAAAAAAAAAAAAATCACTGGTGTTGTGCATCATGAATTCCTTCCAAATGGTTATCCTGTTAATAAAGAATATTACCTGGAATGTAAGCTCCATTTACGTGAAGCAGTCTGTCAAAAATGTCCAGAATTTTATCAAAACCACTCGTGGAAATTGCATCACAATAATGCTCCTGCTTACAGCTGACTGGTTATTCATGATTTTTCGGTAAAAAACAAAACTGTTGTTTTGCCTCAGCCACCGTATTTGCTCGACATGGCCCCCTGTGACTTCTATCTATTCCCAAGGTTGAAGAGAACCTTAAAAGGATGATTTTGGCCACCATTGATGAGATAAAACAGAATTGCTGAAGGAGCTGAATGCTATACCGAAAAGTGAATTTCAGCCGTGCTTCCAAGACTGCAAAAAGCATTGGCACAAGTGTATCTTATCTGAGGGGGACTACTTTTAAGGGGACAAAAGCCTGAATAATTTTTAAATATAAAATCCTAGGCATGCATCAGCTTCATCATCACATACAAACCACTGGACCAATTCAGGCCATATTCAAACGAAATATTATTGACAGGTTTTTGTAAATAAATTATTCCAGAAGGTAGTGCTAGAGTCCGGTAAGCATTTAACTGTGAGAAAGCTATAGTATAAATAGGTTCAATGGTTCATCCTCAATGTTGCAGTTTACTCATGCTCAATGAATTTTATATATAAAGATCCTTGCTGGCAGTTGAAATGTATACCATGAGTGATGTTTTAAATTTTGCGATTCTACATGCGTTTTTATATCATAGTTTATATGTGCAAATAAAGACATCTGTTCATACACACTCCATGCAGCATCATCTAGATCTACATATTATATACTCTGCAATTCACAAAATTGTGGGTGGCAGAGGGTGCTCAGCACCAAAGCTAATCTCTTTGTTGTGCATTCCAATCCCTAATGGTACGAGGGAAAAAAGAATTCATATAAGAATCATTGCGGCACCTTATTTCACTAATCTTATCTATCCTGTCATTCCGGCTCAAATAGGTTGGTGGACGAAGTATTTCACTAAACTCGTGAGTGAAAGTGGGAGTACCCATGTTTACCAATAAGTTTAAACGAATCGTGCGTCGTCTATCTACCAGAGACTCCCAGCCTAGTCTACTAATCAGTTCTGCGACGCTTTCATAAGGACTGTAGCAAGCGGTCACGAATCGAGTGGCTTTCGATCAACCCCTTACGAAACAGATCCCAAATGGCACAACAATAGTCCAAATGTGGACGCACAAGAGATTTGTACGCTATCTCCTTTGTTTGTTCATTACAATTTTTCAATATTCGACCTATGAATCGCAGCCTAGAGTTAGCTCTACCTACCAACGAATTAATGTGTAAGTCCCATTTCATGTTCCTTTGTACTGTTACTCCCAAATATTTCATAGAATCGACCATGTCAATAAATGAATTGTTTAACTCGTATTTCTGAACAATTGGATTCTTTATGTTAGTTATGCTCATTGTCTTGCACTTTTTACAATTTAGCGTAAGTTGCCACTCAGCGCACCATGCCAAAATAATATCCAGATAACGCTGAATTTCTAAGCAATCGGCCAAATTCCTTACTTCCCTATAAATAACCACATCATCAGCAAACAATCTAAAAAGGCTTTTCACTTTGTCTCCGAGATCGTTTATAAAAATTAAAAAAAGAAGTGGTCTTATTACACTTCCTTGAGGTACCCCCGATGTAACATCTAGACTAGAAGAACTTTCTCCTTCAACGACGACATACTGCGACCGACCAGTTAGAAAATCCTTTATCCATTCACAAAGCTGATCTGATATACCGTACGCTCGTAGCTTCGCTAAAAGGCGGTTGTGTGGCACAGAGTCAAAGGCTTTCTGAAAATCTAAAAAAAATGGCATCTACTTGTGAACCTGCATCAATAACTTTCATTACGTCGTGTGTAAATAGGGCCAGCTGTGTTTCACATGATCTTTTCTTCCGAAATCCGTGTTGATTTGTTGTAAGCAAATTATTATCGTCTAGAAATTTCATAATGTTCGAGCATATAATATGCTCCATAACTCTACTACAAACAGATGTTATAGATATTGGACGATAGTTTCCAGGATCACTTCGATCACCTTTCTTGAAAATCGGAGTTACTTGCGCGATTTTCCAGTCTGAAGGTACTTTTCACTCTTCTAATGATTTACTGAATATATCAGACAGAAATGGGCCGATTTCTGCCGCATATTCTGAAAATATTCTTACTGGAATTCCACCTGGGCCCGGTGCTTTCCCCCATTTCAGGAGCTCTAATTGCTTTATGATACCTGCAGTATCTATCCGTAATGATTCCATCACCAACTCGACATGGCGTGGGAAAACGGGAACACTATCCTTATTTTCATCAGTAAATGAACTTTTGAGTACAGTATTTAGTACGTTAGCTTTATCGCGGCTTAAAGAGATTACATCCTGAAAAAAGGATTGATATAGCTGCAATAATAATAATAATAATAATAATAATAATAATATTGCTATTGGTACAATTGACTTTTCGTACATACGACCAGAATTTCTTTGGGTTTTCTGTGAGACTCTTAGAGAGAGAGTTGGAATGAAAATCGTTGAAGGCCTCACGCATTATATTCTTAATACGTCCTCTTAACTCAGCTAAGGTTTCTAAATCACTGTGACACCCCTTCCTTCTTGAGCGTGCGTGTATCCTCCTTTGTTTTTTGAGTAATCTTTTGACTTCGCATGTGTACCACGGTGGATCATCCTCCCCATTTATTATCCGCTTCGGTATATGTATATCCATACCTTCCCTGACTATTCGTATAAATCGATGCCACATCTCTTCAACGGTGTCATTTTTTGACTTGAAGTTATGGTAATTATTCCTCAGGTAGGTTCTAAAACACTCCTTAGAGGCCTTACTGAATTTGTATTCAATCCGCCGTTTTCTCCTTTTTTGCTTGGTCATTATTCTGATAGTTGCAATTACCGCTTTGTGATCGCTTATACCTGTGGTCGTTGAAATGTCGGTGAATAATTCTGGCCTGTTGGTAACCAGCAGATCTAAAATATTTTCGCTACTGTTATGACACCGCGTAGGTTCATTCACTAGCTGCTCAAGATGAATATTTGAGAACAATTCGAGAATTACTTCAGAAGCTGCCTTATCCCTGCTACCTGTAATGTGAACGTAATTACGCCAGTCAATATAAGGCAGATTGAAGTTGCCTCATAGAATCCATGATCCTGAAAACGGCTAGCTATACTGTTTACATTATTTCTTAACTCCTCGGCGATAGCTATAACGGAATCAGGTGGACGGTAGAAGGCGCCTATGATGAGTTTTGACCCAGCAACTTTGAGTTTAATCCATATGATTTCACAGATCGTATCGACTTCTATTTCATTACATGGGAGAGATTTACTCACAGCTATAAATACCCCACCTCCATGAGAATGTAATCTGTCTTTACGAAAAACATTCATGCTATCTTTAAAAATTTCGCGGAACTTATTTCCGGTTTTAGCCTACTTTCTGTACCGATAACGATATCCGCCTCTGTGCTACAAATGATGCTATCAAGTTCCGGTTGTTTGTTACAAACGCTTCTACAGTTAATTACGAGAACTTTTAACTGTCGAGATTCTTTTACCCTCCTCCTACATTCCGGTGTTACATCTGATTGGGTTGCCCGTAACTGTATTTTGTGTTTCGGGTCTTCCTCCCTCAGCCTAAAAAACCACCCAGTGCATTCCACACGGCCCCTGCCACCCGTGTAGCCGATTCACGTGTGTAGTGCACACCTGACCTATTAAGGGGAACCCTACATGACTCGACCCTATGGCGAAGATCGAGGAATCTGTAGCCAATATCATCACAGAAACGTCGTAGTCTCTGGTTCAGCCCCTCAATACGGCTCTGAACCAGAGGTCCACAATCAACTCTGTCTACAATGCTACAGATGGTTAGCTCTGCCGATATCTTGCGGCCACTGGCCACTAAGTTCACCCTTTCAGCCAGCCGCCGGAAGGAAGAGAGGATAACCTCCGACCCAAGGCGACAAGCATCATTGGTGCCGACATGAGCCACAATCTGTAGTTGGCTACACCCCGTCCCCTCTATGGTATCTGGGATGGCCTGTTCCACATCTTGGATTAGGCCACCCGGAATACACACTGAATGGACATTGGATTTCTTCCCTGAGGAATCCTCCATTTCCCTAAGGGGCTCTAATAACTGCCTAACATTAGAGCTCCCAACTACCAAAATCCCCTTCTGTGATTGCTCAGACCTGGCGCGCTGGGGAGCCATCAACTCGCAGGATGACAATTGTGGGACTGTGTCAGCCTCCGACAATACATCATACCGGTTGGACAGTCGAACAAGTTCAGCGTCTTGGCCTTTAAGCCTGCTCGACTGCCCCCGTGTGCGACTTCTAAGTCTAGAGGCCATACGCCAGTCACTAACAGGCGACCGAGGCACAGCCTCCAAATCTTCAGCCTGGGTTGCAGGTACGACGGTCGTTATGGGAGAATCTGTTATAGACATTGCTACATCCGTTTCCCCAATATTACATCTGCTGCAATCTTTAACGGCAGCTTCCAGCTGTGTAACTTTCGCTACCACAGCTGCAAGCTGTGCGTGGAGATCAGCCACCTCAGCTCGCGTCTGCACACAGCAATCACAGTCCCTAGCCATTCTGCTTTTGAAAAACATGAAAAAGAAAAAAATATCAGAAAATCGAAATAACCTGTACTTTGTACAAAATATAAACGCTCAGAGATTGCACTAACTAAATCAACACACCACTAAAGATCAAATATAAAACAAAAATACGCTACTGTCCTCAACGACTGCTTAAGTCTGACTAACCTCTACTTTCCACAAAATTAAACACTCACATATTACACTAACTAAATCTACACACCACTAAAGTTCAAATACAAAACGAAAATACGCTACTGTCCTCACTGAATACTAAACACTGTTTACAAAATGTAAACACTCGGAGATTACACTAATCAAATCCCCACACCACTACAGATAAAATATAACAACAAAATAAGCTACTTCACTCGGCGACTGTTCAAACGCTACTAACTAGTACTGTCTACAAAATGTAAACACTCAGAGATTACGCTAATCAAATCCCCACACCACTACAGATAAAATATAACAACAAAATAAGCTACTTCACTCGGCGACTGTTAAAACGCTTGAAATCACTTCATATATTGCCTGTGGAGAAGCCATTGAAGGTTACCTGTGGGCCATTTATAATCATAAAAACTTTTTTAATTAGTGGTAGTTTCAGGGTGATTAAAACACTGCTTACAGCATAAATTCAGAAAGAGAGAAGAAGGTCCAAGAAAACAGAGAATACGGGTAGGGCTGCTCCTCTGCCTTAACCTATCTGGCCAATATTTGTTTGATAGTGTATCTGTGAATTAACAGCACAAATATCAACTTTCATGTGGACAAAGTCGTGGATGCATCTAGTAAATAAATATTCTTTAAGAAAATCAAAAATTCATTTTTTTATTATTATAATTTTATTAGATAGATAGATAGGTTCACTTTGATCCCATGTGAGAATAATCTCGGGGATATGGAACAGTACAGACACTTATTAGTAATGTCAATATTACTATATAATTGATAATATTATTATATATTGACAACAAGTTAGTTACGACCCATTAGTATAACCAATCATTCCTGTAATCTACAAATACAATCCCGAGTTAATTAATACTTATTATGTGGAACAGTGTATACACTTGTTACCAGCATTTAACAACCAGTTATTTTCTTACCAACCAGTTACCACATTTCATAAGCAGTCAATTACTTAAAAACCTGTTAGTATGATAATTTTTCACAGCAGTTTTTGAGTGCATGCTATCCCATGTTAGTTACTATACATGAGTGAAATTTTGTAAACAGTGTAACTACTTCATTTGTCAAAAGTTTCAACAGAAAGAAAAACCATATATCATTTTAGTAATTGTGGACAACTTTGTCACCTTCCCCTTCCATACACCATATATACTATTTTATCAGTCATTCTTAGTTACCAAATTCCAAGAAGAAAATTCTTTCAGTTTGGACTTAAAGTAGTTGGGTTTTTGTAGATAACATTTAATTTCTGTTGGTAAGACATTGAATAAGGAAGCTCCAGTAAATGTTAACCCTTTCTGTACAATTGACAGTGATTTGTAATCCTTGTGAATATCATATTTATTCCTAGTATTATAGCTATGTATGTCAGCATTAAGATTGAAGTGTTCAGGATTTTCCACTACAAATGATAGTACGGAGTATACATACTGTGCTGGCATTGTTAGTACACCCAGGTTTTAAAATAGATTTCTGCACGATGTCTGTGGGCTTGCTCCACAAATAGTTTTTATAGCACGCTTTTGCAATTTAAATACCCTCTGTGCTTGTGACGAGTTTCCCCAGAATGAGATGCCATAAGTGAGCAGGGAATGAAAATATGCAAAATATACTAACTTTCTGGTTTCTATATTAGCTATTCTAGATATTACCCTAAGTGAAAATGTTGCAGAATTCAGTTTTTTAAGAAGTTGTTGAATATGCTGTTTCCAGTTCAATTTGTTATCTATACATACACCCAGGAATTTTGTGAAATTACTTTCATTGATTGCTTTTCCTTCTGATATCACATTATAGCTGTCCTTTGTTTTATTTTTTGTAACAAACTGAAGTAACTGTGTCTTTTCTACATTAAGTAATAGTTTGTTAGCAATAAACCACCTGTTAATTTTCTTTATAGCATAATTTGCTGTGTTTTCGAGGTTTTGTGCTGATGGGTCTTTCAACGATATGCTGGTATCATCTGCAAAGAGCACCATGTGTTCATTATCACCTAGTATATGTGGGAGATCATTTATATAGATTAAGAACAGCAGAGGGCCAAGAATTGAACCCTGAGGCACACCACATTTAACTATACCCCATTCTAAGTTTATAACATTTCCTGTATTAGCATCTTTCAGTGATACACATTGCTTTCTATTTTCCAGGTATGATTTAAACCAAAGTCCTGGCTTACCACTAACTCCATAGTGGTCTAATTTACCTAGTAGAATCTCAGTCAAAAGCCTTAGCAAGATCACACAATATACCTACGGAATTTAATTTTTTATGCATTGATTCCAGTATGTTGTTTACAAAAGCAAAAATTGCTGAATCTGTTGAAACTCCTTGTCTAAAACCAAACTGTACTTTAATGAGTAGGCCATTCTTTTGTAGATGTGCATACACCCTTCTGTACATTGCTTTTTCAAAGATTTTTGAAAATGCTGGTAGAAGTGAAATGGGTCTGTAATTCTCAATCTTTGAGGTATCACCCTTTTTATAAAGTGTTTTGATTATTGACTTCTGAGTGAGTCAGGGAAGATACCTTCTTCAAAAGAACTATTACAAATATGACTAATAACTCTACTAATGCTGGTGTTACATTGTTTCACTACATGGGTTGAAACCTCATCATAACCAAATGACTTTTTATTTTTGAGGGATTTAATAATTTTTTCAATTTCAATTTGACTGGTGGGAAATAGAGACATAGGTGCTGTTTTTGGTGACAAGGATTTAAGTATTGCTATAGCATCCATATTCCCAATATATTTTCCTTTTATTTTTTTCAGCAACTGTTAAGAAGTAGTTATTGAAAGCACTTCCTACATAAGAGGGGTCATTTACAAGTTTATCATTAACGCTTATAGATATAGGTTTATGTTCAAGGGATGATACAGTTGTTTCTCTTTTAATAATGTTCCAAACACTTTTATCTTATTATCTGAACTACTAATCTCATCGTTTATGGCCGAACTTTTAGATTCTTTTATTACTTTGGTTAAAATTCTACAGTAAATTTGTAATGTTGTCTGAGAAGCATATTATCACTATTCCTAACTTTTACATATAATTCCCTTTTATGTCTGCAAGATGTTTTAATACCAACTGTAACCCATTTTTTGTTTCTTTGACCAATTGGAGCTAGTTTTGTAGGGAGACACCTTTCGTAAATTTCCAAAAACCTTTGGTGAAAGTAATTGAATTTATTGTTTACCCCTTTTAATTTATAAACAGTGCTCCAGTCCTCATTGAGAAGTTCATCATTTAATGTTTTTATTGAATTGTTCTTTAATGGCCTAACTCTGACAAATCCTTTCTTTTTGTTATTTTCATTTCCCACAACATCCAAAGTAATTATTTGAGCATTATGGTCTGACAAACCATTTTCCATTAGAATTGTTCCATGTATTTCTAATTTATTGTGTTCTACAAAAATGTTATCAATAATGGTACTACTATCTTTTTGTGTTCTAGTTGGGAAATTTACAGTTTGATAGAGATTGAATGATCTAAGCATTCCTAGAAGATAATCTGTCTGGTTACATTCTACAGCAAAATTTATGTTCAAGTCTCCACAGAGGATAATTTCCCTTTTAGTTCATGATAAATTTATTAGAACCGCTTCAAGTTTATTACAAAATTTACTGAAGTCTCCTGTGGGAGCCCTATAAACTGTCAGCACTATAAGATATTTGTTTTCTAATTGTAACTGTATTGCACAACATTCAAAATCTTGTTCTATACAGTATTTACTTACATCTAACGATTTTGTCTCAGTATTTTCTCTTACATATATTGCTGCACCACCCATTCTCATCTCTGACCTGCAATAACATGAAGCTAATCTATATCCAATAAAAGGGAGGAAACATATTTCAGAATTCTTCAGATGATGTTTTGTCAGACATATGATATTTATGTTAAGATTCAATGATTTTTGGGTTTCTTCTATAGATATTATCAACTCATCAAGTTTGCTTGAGATACCCCTAATGTTCTGATGGAATTATTATTATTATTATTATTATTATTTTTAATAACATGCTTCAAAATTACTGACAAGAATAATATACAGAAGAATGGAAAGGATAGTAGAAGAGACAGTAGGTGAAGATCAATTTGAAATTTAGAAAAACAGCAGTACAAGAGAAGCAATTCTGGCTTTAATATTAACACTTCAAGGGCAGATAAAGAATAACAAAGATATTTTTATATCATTTGTTGATTTGGAAAAGCGTTTTATGATGTTAGTTGGGACAATATGTTCATAATCTTAAAGAAGCCAGGTCTAAATACCAAGATAGAAGAATACTTTGTAATTGACATAAAAATCAAGTGGATATAATAAAAGTAGAGATTCAATAGAGACGTGCATCAGTGAAAAGGAATGTGAGACAAGATTAGAGTCTATCCCCATTAATAGTCAACCTTTATATAGAGGAAGCAATAAAGTAAATAAAAAAAAAGATTTGGCATAAGGATACAAGGAGGAAAAATCAGTTTGATAGAATTTGGTGATTACATTGTACTGTTAGCAGAATGAACTGAAGGTATTGAGAAGTTACTGAATGGCAGAACAAAATAGTGAACTAAGATTTTAGTCTAAATATAAATCAAAGCAAGACAAAAGTGATCAAATGTAACAGAAACAGTAGCAATAATAGTAGATTAAATATAGAAATAGGGTTGGATGCAATAGGAGAAATAAATGAATTCTGCTACTTAGGAACTAAAATTACAACTAATAGCTGAAGTAGGAATGATGTTAATAGCAGAATAGCACTAACAAGAAGAGCCTTAATGAAAGAGAAAAATATTTTAGTTTCAGGTATTGATTTAGCACTGAGAAAGAACGTATTACAACTATGTGTGGAACACAGCAATTTATGTTAGCGAAGAATGTACTTAGGGAATATCAGAAAGAAGGAAAATTGGAGCATTTGAACTGTGGCACTCTAGAAGGATGTTGAAAATTATGTGGACAGATAAAATACAAAATGAACATGTTCTGGAAATGGCAGGTGAGGAAAGAAATTTGTGGAAGAGTTAAACAGAAGTAAGAAAGAGGATGCTGGATAATGTTTTGAAATTTGCAGGAATGGTTAATTTATTAGTGGTGGGGTAAGTTGAAGGTAAGGACTATAGAGGAAGACAGAGATTAGAAATGGGGATTGCAATCCAGCAATGCAGAATATCACTATTCTGTGGGATACCACATCATTTGGCAGTCTGGCGATCCCACACAAAATTAAATGGATCTGAAATCCTTAAAATGGTGCAAAAACTTATTTGTCTGCTTGATCTTGCCTCCCTGTGATCACTTTACTAACTGTTAACTGACTCAATTTTTATTGTCTTGTTTGCCTGTACGTTTCAAGTTGACATTTGAGTGGCATTAAGAAATTTGTATGTCATCCTTGTATGTTTGTAAGAACTGCCATTTGTTTTTGTTGTATGCATTAATATAATTTGAGTTAAGTCTTTCTATTGCCAAAAAATGATACAATTGAATTATTTAAATATTTCTGCGGAAGAAGTAGGAAAGTAAAAAAAATTAGGTTAAAACTATTGACAGCTGTTTCAAAAAAAAAAAAAAAAAAAAAAAAAAAAAAAAAAAATTGGTATAAATGGTTTCCAGAATGGTTTGAAAACATTTTTACCATAAATTGTTTCTGTACTTCATAATATTTGTTTTCAAAACGTGAATTTCAACTTGGTAATTCTGCTAATAATACAAGATCTATAGCCACAATTTTTTCAAATATTTTCATTGTTTTGACAAGCTGAGTGCCCCCCCCCCCCACAAAAAAAAAATAAAAAAAATATGAATATTATAACGTTTATGTTCACCACAAAGAAACACACATTAATCTTGGCTTGCATAGAATACACTGTTTGTGCACTGTGGGGCATTGCCTCAGTTTGATTAAAGAATGGCTGACAAGCTTTGGTGTTGATCTTGAAAAATATGTTATCAGCATAAGATCTGACGGAACAAGCGTCATGGTGAAAATTGATAAATTTCTGCCTTAGTGCCTACAGTTGTGCTTTTCAAACAGCACATAATTGGCTAATAAACTACTGAAGGAGAAGTTGAATGCACAGAAACAACTTTGACTGACTAAGTCGTAGACGATGAATACCTGGTTGAGACAATTGAAATACAAGGGGTGATCATAACACTGGATCATCCACCCGCTGAAGTGATTCCCAGATATAATAATCTCAAAAAATTGCAGAAAATTATTAAGCTTCTCAGTTCATCAAACCAGAGAGTGAGGAGGTAGAAAGGGCTTTCTCGGCCCCTAGCTATACGTGTAATTCTTTACAAATAAGGTGACAGTTTGATTGCTTAGTTAATAGATAGATTATTTTCAAACTGGTGTGATTTACGGTAAACCATGTAATGTGATCCAAAGCTGAATATTTGCCATATTTGTTTATTTACTTAATAACTAGAAGTAGATTATAACAAAAGTCGAAAAGTGCAAAGAAACCTTAAGGAAGATTAGAAATTTTTAAATTAATGTTATTATGCTAATTAAAATATTGTTAACTGTTGACTTCTATTACTTAACATTAAAGTTGGGTTTTTAATTCAATAAATAGATGTTTTAATTTATTTTGATAACAATTTAAAAACTGCACTGGACCCCATGGGATCCAGTCGAATAGACCCCAATCCCGCAATCTGGATATGCAGGATTGAAAACACTGCAGGACTCCAATACTTAATTAGAATATATGAAGGAGATAATTGAGGACGTTGGTTGTAAATGGTATGTTGAGATGATGCGGTTAGCATAAGATAGGAAGAGATGGGGGATAGAATCAAACCAGTTGAGAGACTGATGGCAGAAATAACAATAATGTGATGACATATACCTCAAATCTTAGGCAAGACTTTAAGCTTTGAAACATTGAAAACCCTGTCCGATTCAGTTAAATAGTTTTTGAGTCTTTTCAAACTGTAACTAAAAACTTTTGTGTACAGAAAGGACTGTAATTCCTTGCTTGACCACCAGGTAATGTAGCATGATGACATAAACCAGAATATTAAGTTTTAAAACTGTGTAAATGCAGTCAAAATTGGTTCTGTAGCCAGCTTATAGAAAGAAGAAAAATAAATTAAGGTTCAGAAAAGATTTTAATATCCTGCTTTATTTATTGAAATCCAAGGCACCACTTTTACATTGTGAACTAAAAATTAATAGAAATTATAATTTAAATACAATTCTAGAACAAACCAATATATAACGAAACATTATACAAACAAATTAAACAGTTCCATATAGTAGAGTGTATGAATGGTTACCATTTATATTCCACACTAGTTTAAAAGCCCATCGAAAATGACGAGTATCACCAAGGGTTATAATAAGGATTTGTTCTGGAAAAGATTCTAAGGAAAAGTGAATAACAATTATC
The DNA here is from genome assembly GCA_031002005.1 of Vandiemenella viatica. NCBI lineage: Eukaryota > Metazoa > Arthropoda > Insecta > Orthoptera > Morabidae > Vandiemenella > Vandiemenella viatica. Next base: position 210,029,592 of record JARYHS010013630.1, on the reverse strand, counting down.
TTTTTATTGATATCTTTTGTGATGTTACTAAACTTTCTCTTATTTGATTCTCAGAGTATTTTATATGACAGAAATTTTTGTTTTTATGAAAAAGTTTCCCAAAGAAATGTAATTTCAATAATGAATAACTACTATTTGATTGATATATTTAGCAATTTCCTACATTATGTGTAAACTTGCTCAGAATTTTTAAATCAACTTCCTTGTTTCTTATCTTCTTTCAAAAAAAAAAATCTCTAGATGATGATGTGACATGGTTTCTGTAACTGCTATAGGGAATATGACATAAACATCAGATGCTTTTCTTCTTACATGATTTATACATCTAGTTGTAAATAAAAAAAAAGCAACATACAAATTTTAATGAATGTCACATTATATTTTTTTTATATCTCTGCCTCACATTATAATTTTTACCTCCGCTGCACAACAAACAACTGCAATTTAGCTGGCATCGCAGTAACACCTTCTATTATCAATGGAAGTGCAAATAAAATAAAATTCAATCATTTATTTGAAATTTAAACTTCATGTTAACAATATAAGAGCAAATAAAGTCAATGCAGTAATCAGTTTGAAATTTGATGGTCATCCAAGCAGTACTGTAGAGATAGTTAATGTAACTAACACTTTGGGTGTTATCGAGACTTGCTGAAGGTTGCCGAGCCATTGAGGTGAGTCCAGTCATCAGTCACAACATTTTTTACTAAGGTCGATGAGGTCTAGAACACAGCAGCATTTAAACAGGTTGTCAAATGTGAAGGGCTTGTCAATTTTGTTGCTCATCAGCAAATGTTGGTCTTGCCGTTCCCCATGTTCATAAAGATCGTTTTCTCTGATCCAGCCCCATTTTTTAAAGTTTCCTTTGCATTGAGGTACTGATTCTCAATCTGTTCAGGGCTTAGGTTGTAACAAGCATCATGGATGAGTGTTAATGCTCTGGTCTCTCATTTGGGAGGACATGAGTTCGAATCCCTGTCTGGACCTCAAGATTTAGATTTTCCATGCTTTCCCCAAATCACTCCAAGTGAATGCCGGGATGCTTCCTTCAAAAGGTCATAGCAGATTTCTTTCCCGTTCCTTGCTCCCAGTCCCTACGCACCTCTAATGACCTCTATGTCGATGAGGCATTAAGCCATAAAAAAAAAAAAATAAAAAAAAAAAAAAAAAATAAATAAATAAATAGGAAATAGGAAATATAGGTTGTGTACTGTTTGTTGCATGTACCTCATTGGAATTTTTCTATATTATTCCTGATGCCGAATTTTGCCACAGTTCTGCTTGGCAATTTTAAATGGCATTGAAGCCCTAAGAGTTGAAACTTTTCCATCCAAACATGGGTTTCCTGAAGTCTGCTGTCAGGTGCCTAGGCTGCACGGGGGATATGCAACACCTTCACCTGAACTGTGAACAATTAAGTTCGTGACCATGTGTAGCCTTCTGGTACCTATGATATTAAATAACCTGGTCGCAACGCATTTGTATTAAATCACCAAATGTGAAGGGTAATTTAAATAAAGTCACTTATCACAGTTTGAGAATAGCAAAATACTTATATTCTTAATACTAGTTCACTTGTACATTGTCGGTACCAGAAACGTGAATAAAGCATCGAACAACAATTTCTTTGAAGATTGCAGATTAAGTACATTTCTAGGAGAAGACAAAAACTCACAAAGTCCCCCTAACATTTGTGAGTATTACGGCATGTTAGAACTTGCCTAAACCGCAACCGCATGGAAGAAATTTGTCCCGCTAACTAGCGCAGAGTTGCGCGATCACATTACAGCCTAAGAATGAGACAACGTGAGCTTACAGCAAGGTCTTTTATAAACTTCCCAGAGCCTATGACTTTGGCGAATCTTTCTTTAATTAATATCTCCAAAAGTAGATAATTGTTTAACTTGAAATTTTTACCAGGACTTTCTATTGTCATGTTCTATCTGTTTTAATTTAATTTAACATTCAAAAGGATTTCTATAATCTTAAAATTAAAGTCATCACATCACCAACTTGGCAGAATTTTTACGCGCTTCAACAACAATCAGCGACAATCTATTTTCAAAAACTTAATTACCAGACAAATGCTTAAACTTTTTACCAAAACCGTTATATATTCATAATCGTCTTAATTTGAGCTATCTACTGATAAAAATTTCAAATTAATATTCCTTTTAATTAAAAAGTTCATTTTTTTCTCTTAATTAAAACTGCTAATTAAACATTACCAAGTTATTTAATTTTACATCCAAAATATCGGGGACAAAGCTGACTATAACTGGTGATAAAAGTTCAGCTGCAGCTTTACTCAGTTTGAAGATATCTCAAATCTTAGATTTTTACTTTTCTGATAGTGTGTTTCAAAATGTGAACAAACCAGAATATCTCTTAAAATAAATGTTTTGTGATATGATAAATACACTTTAAAATGATTTTTATGGTGAATCCTCACTGTGGGAAAGATTACAAGAAACTTCCTTCAAGTTGACAATTACTCTTCTCGAAATTTCTAAGTCCAACGTAAGCAACTTTACAATCGATTTATAGAATATTTTACTTCTGGAGATAGCTAGTGGGAGTGCTTTTGGTGAACTAAAAGGTATTTTACATGCCCTTCCAGATTTAAACTAATTTCTGCAAAGCAGTAAATGAGTTGAAATCTCACTAAAAAAAACTAATATTACCCCTTTTTGGGTTATGAGAATTTGTCTTCTCCTCCTCACATACATTTTATAACATAGCAAAATGCACTTGCTCTCACTCATATCATCAGAAAAATTGAAAATTTACTTGAAAAATTGAATATTATTTGAAAAATTGAAAATTATTTAAAAGTTCAGATTAATATGCAAAAATTACAAACATATATAAATATCCTAACATCTGGTACCATCCTCAACCATTTACAAAACATTACATTAGTACTTAAAATATAGCATGTTTTGGCATGTAATCTCAAAACATGACGTGTCATTATGTAAAATTCATACAAATTCACAAATAATAATGTTTGCAGTATTGTTTGCAAATGTCCAAATGATTTCACTTCTAGAGTGTCCTTGTTATGAAAAATTACAAAACTAGGCAACTTAACACACACAAATTCCACCCAATTTTGTGGTTTCACCAAGTCCTGTCACGGTTGCCATGTCAGGCGCCTAGGCTGCACAGAGAATATGCAACACCTTCACCTAAACTGTGAACAATTAAGTTCGTGACCATGTGTAGCCTTCTGGTACCTATGATATTAAATAAGCTGGTTGCCACACATTCGTATTAAATCCCCAAATGCGAAGGGTAATTTAAATAAAGTCACTTAACACAGTTTGAGAATAGCAAAATACTCATATTCTTAATAATAGTTCATCACTTGTACATTGTCGGTACCAGAAACGTAAATAAAGCATCGGACAACAGTTTCTTTGAAGATTGCAGATTAAGTACATTTCTACGAGAAGACAAAAACTCACAAAGTCCCCCTAAAGTTAGTGAGTATTACGGCATGTTATAACTTGCCTAAACCGCAACCACATGGAAGAAATTTGTCCCGCTAACTAGCGCGGAGTTGCGCGATCACTTTCCGGCCTAAGAATGAGACAACGTGAGCTTACAGCAAGGTCTTTTATAGACTTCCCAGAGCCTATGACCTTGGCGAATCTTTCTTTAATTAATATCTCCAAAAGTAGATAATAGTTTAACTTGAAATTTTTACCAGGACTTTCTATTGTAATGTTCTATCTGTTTTAATTTAATTTAACATTCAAAAGGGTTTCTATAATATTAAAATTAAAGTCATCACATGACCAACTTGGCGTATTTTTTACACGCTTCAACAACAATAAGCGACAATCTATTTTCAAAAACTTAATTACCAGACAAATGCTTAAACTTTTTACCGAAACCATTATATATTCGTAATTGTCTTAATTTGGGCTGTCTACTGATATAAATTTCAAATTAATATTCCTTTTAATTAAAAAGTTCATTTTTTTCTCTTAATTAAAACTGCTAATTAAACTTTACCAAATTATTTAATTTTACATCCAAAATATCGGGGCAATGCTGACTATAACTGGTGATAAAAGTTCAGCTGCAGCTTTACTCAGTTTGAAGATATCTCAAATCTTAGATTTTTACTTTTCTGATAGCGTGTTTCAAAACGTGAACAAAAGTGGAATATCTCTTAAAATAAATGTTTCGAGATATGGTAAATACACTTTAAAATGATTTTTATGGTGAATCCTCACTGTGGGAAAGATTACAAGAAAATTCGTTTTAGTTGACAATTGCTCTTCTCGAAATTTCGAAGTCCAACATAAGCAATTTTACAATCGATTTATAGAATATTTTACTACTGGGGATAGCTAGTGGGAGTGCTTTTGGTGAACTAAAAGGTACTTTACACTGCTTTGTTTTTTCTTTTTAAAATCTGTGACTGTCCTCCACTTCATCTCTGGAGCAGTTATGGTCGCAAGCTGATAAATTTGGTTTATTGGAGTAGGGTTAAGACAACCTTTTATGATTTGCCCTGTCTCATTTAGGGCTACATTTACCCTCGCATTTGAAGAGTTCCACCTAACTGATGGTACATATTCTGTGGCAGAGAATCATATTGAAAGAGCACATATGCGGAGGACTGTGGGCTGTTCTCCACATCTGCTATTCGTTAATTTATAGTTGACACGATTCAGAGCACACACTTTGAGTTTTGTGTCCTCATGATGATCTCTGAATGTGAGGATATGGTCAAGCTTGACACCCAGGTATTTTGGTAGAATATTCCTTTTCCACATTATATTGAGTTATCCTAGTCTTTCTGTTGCGCATTTTGAAGGTGCAGGCCTATATTTTTATGGAATTGGGCTTCAGTTGGTTATTGTTGTAATAGTCTGCTATGTCTTAGAGTGTTGCTGCAGTTGTATTCCAAATTTTAATAGTTTTACCCTCAGCAGGAATAACCATTTCATCTGCATAGATAAAGGAACGAGTGCCTAGACTGATTATTGGTATAGGTATTGTTCACCTAAGGGGCAAGAAGACTGCCATTTTTTCTTTTTACCTTGCCACCAGTGCATTTTGTCTGCAGCAAAAAAATGAATCACCTGTTCTGTTACAGGCATTGGATGAATTGTGTCAGCAGGAAGTACTTTTTAGTGTTATATATTTTTCTTATCAGCTTATTATTGGTGACCATGTCATGAATGGCCATCAGGTCAATAAATGCTGCACCTGTGATCTGCCCTCTTTCATATCCATCTTCTGTGTGCTGCATATGCTTCAGGATTTGTCCACATAATTTTAATCCTTATGAAGCAATTTTTCATCAGCTTTAATAACCAGTGTCTGTCCCAGGTAAAAAACCAGCTTGTTCATTAATAATAATTTGGTCTATCTGTTCTGATCTGTTCAGGATCATTCTTTGTAGGACATAATTGAGCAATCATAGAAAGGAAATAGGCCAAAAGTTTTTTTTTGGTCTATCCACCAGATCTTCGGAATTTTAATCCTTATGAAGCAACTTTTCATCAGTTTTAATAACCAGTGTCTGTCCAGATGTGGGTTTTCCATGGTTCCCATTCCTTGCCCCCCCATCCTTTCCCGTCTCTAAAGACCTCACTGTTAGAGATATATTAAGCAGATTAAAAAAAAAAAAAAAAAAGAATCAGTGTCTGGTGTTGTGTTCAAATATTTTTATTTGCTTATTTGCTCCAGTTGCAAGTAGCTTTATGATCTTCATCGTGCAGATGGAGACATCTCGTTCCTTCAAAGTGACGGGAATGGTGAGATGGTTTTCTCCTTCGGTGTATCTTTGAAGCTTCTCATTTCCACACTTCCTTCTGGTTTTGCTATAAAGCAATGGTACATGCATTATTTTGTCAGGTATTGCTTTTATGAGACTCTGTGGGATGATTAAGTTTTTTTTTTAATAGTTGCCATGCCTTGCACCTATTTTGTTTAGCATCTAATCTTGAAATTACCTTACAACGTTTATTGTAGCTTGTATAGATTGATGGAGTGATCTTTAACTACATCAGCTGTTTCTTCAGAGAAGATGATTGTTGTCAAGTAAAGGTTTGGAGTTTTCATGGAGACCAAGTATGTTTAATAGTTCTACACCCTCAGGGTCAGTGTTTGAGGAAGATGTTCTTTCCTAATTCAACAAAATTATCATATTTCTATGGGCAGGCACCCAGTTTTTGCTCTTCCTAATGAAGATTTTAATTGAGCTCATACCACTGAGCATGTTTAAAATTAAATCATCTTTTAAATTGGACACTCTCTGATTTGATAGCTGTTTCTACTAAGCAGATTAAGGGTTGGTACTGCATTCATGGAAGGGGCTCTGCAATAGCCTTCCTTGCTTGCTCACTTATGTTATTTTTTTAATTTAATTTATTTAATTGCAACGGAGCACAGGCTCTGTTGGCTATTTCCCTGCACCCCCATCTTCCCCCTATCCTGCACCAACCTACATTTGCCCGCTACTAATTTTATCTTTAAATTCTTTCAACGTTTTCGGTAAGTTACTCATCATTTCTCTTGGTAACTCATTCCAATCCCCGACACCCTTACCTAAAAAAGAGAATCTTCCCACACCCTTGTGCCTGAAACTGAGTGCCAGCTTGTGGTCATAGTCATCTTTTCCCTTCCATGCACTACTTCAAACCTACTCCAATATCTTTCCATGCCTCATCGCCAGTATATGCTCTGTACACTCCCATGACCCTCCTCATTCTCCTCCTGTCTTGCAATGAATCCCATTCTGCTCCTTTATCGTATCTGTCACTGATTGCATTCTGCGATAATTTCCAGAAACAAATCCAGCAGCCCTTTTTTGCATCCTCTCCAACTCCTGTATTTGATACGTAAAATGAGGGTCCCATACTACACTACCATATTCCAGCAATGGTCTGACCAAAGTTTTGTAACCAAACTCCCTCACTTCTCTCGTACATCGCCTCATCACTCTCTCCAACAAGTGCAGAATTTTGAAACCTTTTCCTACCACCTGTCCAATGTGTCCTGCCCAGTTAAGCTTGTTATCAAATGTATTGCCAAGATATTTACATTTCAAGTCTTCAGCAAACAATTCTTCCCCACCTTATATTCATAATTAAACTTTTGTTTTTTATTTGTGTATCTAATTAGCTGACTCTTCTTTGCATTTATCTTCATCCTATGTTTACCAACCCAACTAGATATCCTGTCCAGATCACCCTGCAACTGTTTACAATCCTCTATCGTTTTGATACTTTTATACAGTATTATGTCATCTGCAAACAATCTAATTTCAGATAGTGAACAATCAACACAATTATTCATTAGAATTATGAATAGCAATGGTCCCAATACGCTACCCTGTGGCACAGCCATTTTTACTTCCACTTCTTTTGATACTAAATTTCCTACCCTAACTTTCTGTTTTCTACCTTTTAAAAATTCTTCTACCCAGCAAATGACTTTCTTATCCACTCCAATGGTTTTTACCTTATTTACTACCATTTTATGGCTTACTCTGTCAAACGCCTTAGACAGATCTAGTGCTACACAATCAATTTGGCCTCCCTTGTCCATTTCATCAGAAATATCTTGCATATATCCCACCAACTGAGATTCGCATGAATATCCTTGCCTGAAACCATGTTGCCTGCTTGAAAACCTCTTATGTTCCTCACATATATTTCTGATGTGGTTGCATATCAATCTTTCCATTAATTTACCTACCACTGATGTCAAACTGATTGGCCTGTAATTCTCAACTCTATTTCTCACCCCTCCCTTATGTACTGGTACTACTATTGCACTTTTCCAGTCCTGTGGTAAGCAGCAAGTATCCAGACTCAATTTAAATAATATTTGAAGACAAGGTACAATGTCACATCCGGCTATCTTTAAGATATCTGTAGTAATATTATCTATACCACCCTGTTTATGTTTTTTCAGCTTTCTTATTTCCTTCATGATTTCCTCAGGATGAATTTCAAATTTTTTACTATCTTCATTTATAATTGTGTTGTTAAGCTCGTTTTCCGAATGAGACCCTCCCGTTTCTGATTCATTGTCCCTAATGCTTTCACTAAACCAGTTACTTAAAATCTCTGTCTTTTTAAAATCCTCAGTAACTTCTTCTCCATCCTTATCTATAAGTGTCTCTACACCCTCCCTTCCCCTCAGGTTATTTGAGTTATACCTGTAGTTCTAACTGCCACTATTCAATGAATCTGTGAATTTTGGTTATGTATTAGGTTTGGGCCTCACTAGGCCATCTAAGGCACTCATCATTTTTATCTAATTCTCTTTAACACAAGGATGAGCTGTGACAATTAACATCAGCGGGGGCCAGTGAAATGAGTTTTGACTGGAAATTGGTTGGTTCAATGAATCTGTATTCACAGATGTTGCTGTGTAATATTTTGTGTCTTTTCTGTTGTTCATCCTGCAAATTGAATATATTGTCCTGTTTTAGCAAATACTACACTGCACGCTGGTCTCTCAATTGCTAATTTCTTTCCATGTATCTATGGTTTTCCATCGCGTGGACCTCTGTATGTCTCTTGTAATGAAAGGAGATCACAGTCTTGGGGTTTACACACGTCAGAAAGCTGTACTTTTCTTTCATGTAAATTGCTTTGATGTAATTATTGTTATAACTGGCTTTGAGAAAACATATCTTACCATAAAGGTAGGTTCATAAAATGTACCTCAGATTTTAAGTCAGATCTTAAATTTTTAAACTTTGAAACCCCAAGAAATATCCTTGATAGTTTTTGCATGGTGCTGGAACAGACAGGAACGTGATGTAGATTTATATTAGTATTTTTATTCTAATTATAATGGAGTGCATACTCCACTGGAAATTCCCTAGTCATATATTTACTATTTATTATTATTATTTTTAACTATCTCAAATCCTTTGAATGTGAGTTCATCTACTTTTGCCCTTTACACATTTTAAATTCTTCCAATGTTTTGGAAAATTATTTATCACTTACCTTGTAATTTATTTGTGGTCAAGTTATATTTTCCCCTCCATGTACTACTCTTAATTCATCCATCAATACCTTCCTAAGCCTATTACCTCTTGTACACTCCCAGCACCCTGTTCACCCTCTTTGGTCTTTCAATTAATCATAGCCCAGCTCCTTCATCATATCACTTACTGGTTATGTTTTGTGGTGATTTGCACTGACAAATCTGGCAGCTCTCCTTTGAACCTCTTCCAACCCGTTTATCTGATAGCCAAAATAAGGGTGGTATAGATGATGTATTTATACATACACTTTTTGTCTTAGCAATTGCTCCTCCTCCTTGATTGGTCTCTCTGCAGCTATTCCCAATAATCTTTCATTTTAATCCTGTTCTATACCCTGTAAACAGTGTAACTTCTCACCGTTCACTATGAACACAACTTTCAATACAATAATTAACACCAATTGCCCCCAATACACAATCCTTCTTTAATACAGCATTTCCTTGGCTAACTTTTGGCTTTTTACCTCTTATGAATTACTGAAATATGTTCCAGAATAAAATATTCTGTTGATGAAAAGTTGGTTGCTTGATAGCATTAGTTTCAAAAAGGTTGGTATCAGTTGATACAATTAGGGGAGTAGATTAATAACATTTGAAGAGAAAGATGTAAGGTTTATAGATACTGCAATATGTAACATTCCGGAGGTTTTTTGGTTCATTTTGATGTATATCTGTAATCTGTGGTAATATAATAATTTCTGTGAAAAAAATGAGTTAGCTGAACGAAAAAGGATAATCCTTTAATTTTATATTTGTGATAGAATGTTGATGTGATTTGTTACAGGAATGGTACAACTTATTAAAATTTGTCCAGAGAGTGTAAAAGATGTAATTGTACCATTCCAAAAAGTAATTTTTGTTTTTGTAAAGGTTGTGTGTAGAAATGGTTTATGTGAATATTTTACTTATGGGTGTTTATGTAAAGTTTTCTCTTTCAGTATTATTATTTATTACTAACCTCACAGTATTAATAATAAAGGAAAGGGAAATTAACCCACCACATACCAAAGTGGATGGTTGCGATGAGAGGGAACACTTATGCTGACAAACAAATACACAATACAAAATATTTCGGCATCTGCCTTCTTCGGTGGTAGAAAAATGGGCCATTAGGCTCTATACATGTGTACACAATGAACGTCACCAAATGACTCATTCCAGTAAAATCCCAATCTGTCACAAAGTAGGATTCCAATGATAACATTTACAATGTATTTCCCACAAGCATCTGCACTTTCATTCATTGATACCCAGAGCTTATTGGTGCCTGTCTTAGTTCTGATTGTCTGCAATAAATTTTCATAACAAGACGGTTAATAGTTCTTCCTCAATGTTGATTCGATTCGAATCGCCTGTGATAATGTATTTCTCCAAGAAGGATTTGAAATGCTCATTGTTCACTTTATTAAGTGGGATGTTGGTTGATACCATCATTTCACAGAATTCTTTAGAAAAAATTGACAATTTGGAAGATGATGATGCTTTAGATGTATCCAAAAAAGTCGCTTTTTGCTTTGTCAAGTTGAATGCCGTGATACATTATTCTTGTGTCTTGATGTATTGCAATGATGCTGCACATGAAATTGTTTTGTTGCAGTAACTTTAGTTAAACATAATTTACAGAAAAGAACTCTTTCATCTGTGCTAAAATACTCCTATCTATTCCTTTATGTAACTTCGCACTTTCAGAAAATTTTGTTTTCGGCATGGCAGTACTCACCGATCCACTGCAGATTTAACACTGGTTGAAGATTATTTTCATAAGCATTGGTGACAGTGTGTGAGTGGCCAAAGGCTTTATGCTTGTTTTGACATGTAGAGTCTGGTATGTGGGGAATACCTGACCTTGGTAGGGAGGGGTTTCCCCATTAAGCAGCAGTTTGTCCATACTGAACCATAGGAAGGCAATTGGTTCCTCTCAACTCATCGGTGTGACACTGCAGTGGACTCAACTCCCGTGTTACTGTTGCAACTGAGACATTGATTGACGTGGCTCAACACAGGCATGCTGCTGCTATATTGTCTAATTTAAAAGGTGGGCAGAACATTAATGTTTACAGAGTGACAATAATTTATAACTTAAATTCTTGACTGGTGAATTCTGACCAATTCAGTGACAATTAGTTTGTTTCTTTCTCCAATGTTTAACAGGAGAATATTTCTGTGAATAATTATCTTAGTTTCTTGTCATCTATAACTTCTATCAAAAAATTACCAGATTTTTCCTCAAAATATGACAATATGACCAGCAAAATTTTTTGCAGTTTGACCAAAATTAGGAAAATGGCAAGAATATGCTTTTATATGCTATATAAAATACATTTGGATAAAGGAAACAAAGAAACTGCCGCGAGGCACTGAAAATAGGATAGGGAAAATGAACAGTTACCCGTCACTTACCATAGATTTATTTATTTATTTATTCCAACGGAAAAACCATTTTACATTAATATATCTTATGATAGCTACTTATTAAACACAATTACCACTATTTATAAACAATTTAATTACAGTGAAAACAAGAAGATAACAAAAAATAGCAAGTATAGTTTTATATTATTAAACTAGAAAAACAATTACACAGAAGATAATTATTAATTATTCTAAAACTAATAATATGACTCAACATACAACTACAAAAAATAAAATAAAAATTGTTACAGGGAATAATAGACCGTGACTAAGCCCATCATTGCTGACTCCACTCACGTATGAGTACTTGCTTGAAAACAGCAACACTGTCAAAGAAAAAATCAAGTTCAGGAGGTATTCTGTTACCTAGTCTCTGAATCCGTTCTATGGCACTGCTAGCCTCATAGTTTGTGCGCAGATGTCTACGCCCAAATAGTTCTCTCAACCGTGTACCAGACGGACAACGAAAATATACATGTCTGAGAATTTCAGGGCAGTCTGTAACACCTGAGATTAGTTTATGCAGAAAAAGGACACCATGAACATTCCGTCTCGACTCCAAAGGATGGAGGCCAAGATAGGTTCCAACAGCAACCAGCGGAACGTCTTTGTAATGAAAGCCCATGCGACAACCTATAAGCCTTAAGAACTTATTTTGAATATTCTGAATGTGTTGAATTAGTGTGATCTGATGAGGCGACCATACAACGCTGCAATACTCAAGTATGGGTCTGACATGGGCACAGTACAAGAGCCTGAGTGTCTGGATATTATTAATAAATCTGGAAGTGCGTGCCAATAAGCCCAGGCACTTGGAGGCCTTGGCACATATGTTGTGGACATGTTCTTCTGGACTGAGATTGTACGTCAGAAGAACTCCTAGGTCTCTTACAGTTGTGCAGCGATTCAGTAGCTGATTTTCCATTTCATATTCAGAATGTAATGCCGATTTAATGCGGTGAAAAGTAATGCAGGAACATTTATTAACATTAAGTTGCATACTGTTTTGTTGACACCATTTCACAATAGCTTTTAAGCAATTCTGAAGATCTAAGCAGTCATCTCGAGTAATGATTTTCTTGAAAATCTTAATGTCATCTGCAAAGAAAAGGCAACTGGCAAAAATACTAACTAAATCATTTATGAATATATTGAACAGCAATGGTCCTAGGTGTGAACCCTGAGGCACTCCAGAAGTTGCTGTGAAAGCAGATGACAATGAGCCAAAGCCTTTACAATCAACCTTCTGTTGCTGAGGTAGCTACAAAACCACTCCAATAATTTACCAACTATGCCATATTCCTTCAACTTAGTAAGAAGGTGGGGATGGCTAACTTTATCAAATGCCTTATAAAAGTCAAGATATATGACATCGAGTTGTTTTCGCTCACTAAATGCTCTAATTATTTCATTTTGAAGAATCACAAGGTTAGTTGTTGTTGATTTTCCTGGAGAGAAACCATGTTGCTTTGGAGTAATTATGTTACGAAACATGGGATAGATTTTGTTTAGTACCAACTTCTCAAAGATTTTTGCTAACACCGATTGTATAACAATAGGTCTATAATTCTTAGCATCTTCCTTCGATCCGCATTTATGCACAGGAACAACATGACCAAGCTTAAATACATCTGGGAAAATTCCTGACTTTAGAGACCTGTTAAACAAGTATTTTAAAGGATGGCAAAGCAAGACTCTACAGTATTTCAAAACATTAGGTGGTATTTGGTCAGGGCCACAACTCTTTGAACAGTCTAGCTTGCCCAATGCTTTATAAACATCTTCATCAGTGACTGCAAGTGTACTCAGACTATTACTAGTACTGAAATGGATATTGGAAGTAGACGAAGATGGAGGTGTAAATACTGAAGAGAAGTATTGTGCAAACAGATCACACATTTGCTGTGGGTGGGAAGTGGAGTGATTATTAAATGTTAACGTGCTTGGTGCTCCTTCAGCTTTGCTAGTGTTACGGATGAAATTCCAGAATAATTTGGGATTGCCAGGAATAGTACATTGCACATGTTCAACATAGTCATTGAAGCATTTTTTGGATAAGAGACGAGATTGATCTCTCATTTTGAGAACAGGACATAGTACTCATAATCAAAGGTCTGCTTATAAGCTTTGTGGAGTCTTTTCTTTTCTATGACCAATTGTATAAGCTCTGTAGAGAACCAACATGGGAATTTTGACATTCCAGTTTTTTTCAGTGGTGTATACTTGAGCACAATTGACTTCAATATGTCAGTGAATTTTATGAACAGATTGTCAGTATCAGTGGATAAGTCAAGGGATTCAAAATTGGATAGGTCCATAGAAAGAAGTTCATCAAAAACTTCTGCAAGATTACACCTTGCAAAATCAGGAACAAAAGTGCACTGGTGGTCAGGCAAGGTAGATTCTACAGGGTGAATAATATTCAATGCTGGATGCTGGATATCAATAGGCAACAAAGGGCAGGTGTCTTCCTTGACAGTGACATTAGAAGAGGCAAATACTAAATCCAATAACACACCCCTAGAGTTCAAGACATGGTTACACTGTTCAACATCCAATAAACAAGCTAGCTCACAAAGCGTTCGAGGAGAGGCAGAGGGAAAATGTGGTTCTTTTTTTATCCAGTCAACATGTGGGATGTTAAAATCACCAACCAGAATCACATGTGATGGTTCTACCTGTTGGTCGGCTATCACTTCTTCCACCACCTGGCAGTAGTTGGCATATACATCGAGAGGCTTACTGGGCGGGATATATACGCAACTCAGCAAAATGTGTGTATCATGCAACAGATCAATAGATAAAAATATAGACTCTACTTTTAGTGGAGACATTGTTCTAATACATCTAGAAGGTATTCTGTTGTTCACTGCCACAAGTACACCACCACCACTCTCTTTAGAACTAGTTTGAGAGGACCTATCACTCCTGTACACAGAGTGATTTGTGAATCCAAGTTCAGCATTAGAAATATCTGGAGAAAGATTGGTTTCAGCAAGTATAATGATATCATAAGTACATGTAGCTAGGGCTAATCTTAATTCTTTAAGTTTTGTCCGAATTCCATTAATATTTTGATAGTACATATTTATATTGGTTTTTCCATTGGATTTAATTAGTTTTTTGAACTTTGCACTATTTTGGGCACTCCATTGATGTATTTTATGAAGGCAGGATCGCGAGACACGTAAAAACACAGAAACAAACGAATTGCACAATATTTCGACTTTAGTCTTACTCATGTGGGAGGTGAGACATATGGCAGGGGGAAAGATGTGGTCACATCCCAACCCGCCACATGAATGAAGCACAGGCGGAAAACGCGTGGTAGTGGTAGAATTGCCGGGAAAGGGAGGGGGGGGGGGGGAATAGGCTTGACCAGCGATAAAAGTGAAACAAATCAATATAATCTTTGTGTAGCTTAATTCAAAAAGTTGTAATTGAAAATAAAGGGAGATAGAAGAATTTAAATATATATATTGTACTCTCCGCGCACCGATACCTACCGTTCTGACAGTGTTTCCATCTTATTACTGCGTAACTTCTACTGATAATCATTACATTCATTCAAATTCTACATATATATGTTTTTATATTAGCGTCCCTTTTCCACTTTAGTTACGGAATTTTCCACGGCGCGCACACAAATACCTAAATTGTTACATACATTTTGAGTGTCTTTTGAATATCTTGTTACTGTCTCTTCCAGTTTTTACCGCTCTCGCTTTTATCGGCGTGCATCTTAAAGCTCATTGTTAACTATTGTTAACTATGAACCCACATTTGAAGTCACTTTAATTTAATTTTTTTTTTCCCTGTGTTTGTTGATCATCTTATTCCAATTCAAACCTCATTTCAGACAACGAACCCTATTTGCATTCTTCTAAATAAACATTACTGGCTTTCAACATGCCTCCACTGACATCACTATATAGGCCACTTGATAAATAGATACATAGCTACAGATACCATGCTTTTCAGCTCGCCAAATTACAATCACATATCCTTTTTTAAAAGCATGTCTGTCCTTCAACATACCTCCAAATGGTCTTACAATCAAACTGCCAATATTTGGTTGTCCCCCAAAAACTCACCCTGCCCTACATGCCTTTCGCTACCAACAGTCTTTGGCCCTTACTCACCTAGTTCTGCAACAATATACCATTCTGGCTAATCAACATTCTGGAAACCTCATATCCCTACACAAAATACTCATGTTATCATTCCCACAAGTAATTACAACTTTGCAGCATATTTTAGAGCAAGCAGTTAACTCCAGCAGTATGCATGCCCAGAAACATTTACAGAAGTTATCCAAATTGCTGATATTCCATCTTGCACTAGGGCAGTTTCTTCCACACCAACCAATGGTCTACCAATCAAAATCACAGCCTCCTCTGACTTCCTCAAAACCGTCCATTGCCCAGCTCCTCAACATACCTCAACCTCCCCCTTTAAAACCTGCACCTCACTCTCTGCACCAATTCCCTACTCCCAAACCTAAACTGTCAGTTATAAACCTATCCTCATCACCATTATCTGAATCCCAGCTCTCTGTACTCTCCAAAGGACTCACCTACTCACCCACCCCCACATTTGACCATGCGAAAGTAGTCCGTGACTCTCTGTCGTTCTGCCGTACACTCCGCTGGCGGTATCACTTTGCCACGCATAGCAGTGAACAGAGATATCAGGAAAACCTAGAACCAAGTCTAGAGAAATTCAAACCAGCATCCACACTTGACCCTCCACCCCTTCCCCAGAACCATCCCCTCCAAATTTTTGAAGATTTCCTTTCCACCAGTTTGGCCTCTCCCACTCTCCTTAAATCTTTACCAAACACCGATAATCTTAGCCCAGCTGAAACCCGTGCCAGAAAACAACTCTCCAGCAATTCAGATCTCATTATCCTTCCAGCTGACAAGGGCTAAACCACTGTAGTCATGAACAGGAATGACTATGTGGCTGAAGCTCTTCGTCAGCTATCAGACACCAAAACCTACTGCTGCCTATCGGAAGATCCAACTCCTGCTGTCAACAAAAAAATACAAGAATATGTACAGTTTAGTGGACCTCTCCAAGGTCTCACCCCACAATCTATTTCGCTTCTCACTCTTCAAAATCCACGTACAACCACCCTTTATCTATTGCCCAAAATCCATAAACCTGGCAATCCAGGACGCCCTATCGTTGCAGCCTACGGATTGCCAACTGAGCGCATCTCTGCCTTGGTTGACCAGTACCTACAGCCCATTGTTAATCAGCTCCCTTCTCATATGAAGGACACCCAGCACTTTCTCTTCCGGCTTTCTACCTTACCCACACCTCTTCCTTCCGACTCAATACTGGTTACCATTGACGTCACGTCCTTGTATACAAACATTCCACACTGGCATGGCCTCAGGGCCATGGAACACTTTCTGGACCAGCGCCCTCCCAACAGCCTTCCTATAACATCCTTCCTCATAAAATTAGCCCACCTTATCCTTAATAACAACTACTTCTCCTTCGAAGGCAACATCTATCACCAAACCTGCGGAACTGCCATGGGTACCCGCATGGCCCCCTATTATGCTAATCTGTTCATGGGCCGGCTGGAACAGACATTTCTGGAGGAAGTCCCTCTTAAACCCCTCATTTGGCTTCGTTTCATTGATGACATATTTATGATTTGGACGCATGGAGAAAATGAACTGCTAAATTTCCTGAACTATCTCAATAACTTTAGCATGCTGAAATTCACTTGGTCCTACTCCCACACCCAACCACATTCTTGGATGTTGATTTGTCCCTATCCAATGGCTATCTCAACTCTTCAGTTCACATCAAACCAACCAATCTTCAGCAGTATCTCCATTTCGACAGTTGCCACCCATACCATACCAAACGTTCACTCCCCTACAGTCATGGCATTCGAGGTAGTCACATATGCCTTAACCAACAGTCTCTCATGGATTATTCAAACAGTATTTCAGAAGCATTAATATCTCGCAACTACCCTCCAGCTTTGGTTAACAAACAGCTTTCACGTGCTACATCACAACTGAATCAGCCAATCAATCATCCCAGACCCGCAAAAACCAACCACAATCCAGTCTTGGTCACACAGTACTACCCAGGCCTCGAATCCATCAACAGAATCCTCCGGCAGGGCTATGATTTCTTACAAACATGCCCTGAAATGAGATCCATTCTTCCTAAAATCCTCCCTGCCCCTCCTAGAACTTGTTTCAGCAGACCTCCTAACCTCAGCGAACTTCTAGTCCACAAACACAGTCTTCCTCTTCCTAACAGTCAACCCCAAGGCTCTTTCCCATGTAACAGACCACACTGCAAGATGTGTGACATGCACCATGATTCCACCACTTTCATCAACCCGGTCACAGGGGAAAGCTTTCTTATCATAGGACACGCCACCTGTGAAACCACACATGTAATATACCAGTTAACATGCAACCACTGCCTGGCTTCATATATAGGTTTGACCACTAATGCACTCTCCATAAGAATGAATGGCCACCGTCAGACGGTGTTCACACAGAACCCAAAGCACCCAGTTGCTGCCCATGCCATAAACCACGACTTGAATAATTTCAACTCTTGTTACACAGTCCATGCTATCAGAGTTCTCCCTAATAGCAGCAGTTTCTCTGAACTCAGAAGGTGGGAACTTGCCTACCAGTACAAACTTGGCACAAGGCAACCACCTGGTCTCAACTTAAGACAATACCCGGTCATTATTATTATTAGCACATATGTTTAACCTTTTTTTTATTATTCCTCTCCTTCCATTACCTATACTGAACCACCACTAACCTGAGGTGATGTTTACTTCATAAATATTATTATTATTATTATTATTATATATATATATATATATTTAGTTCTAATTATATTTTGATCTTCCCACCAACCAGAAATTAGTTTGGATATTTATTTTTGTTCGGGTATTAGCTCTTTTTCACTGCCCCTCTACTTTTCTGATGTTTGAATTTACCCCCACCATTTTCTCAACCGGCGGTATTTCTGTGAGGCAATCTCTGGCTGCACCCTCCTCTCATAATGTTCTCTTGTTGACGAAGGGTTTTTTTTCCCGAAAATTTCTTTATTGTTTGTGTCTTTTGTATGTGTTCGCGCCCCACATCCATCATCTAAAGGTAAGTGGTGGCTCATTTCCCTATCCTAATTTGATTCCTTTCCGCTACTTAGCGTCTTTTTTTTTTCATTGTTATTATATATATATATATATATATAAAAATAAAAATAAATAAATAAATAACCAACTGTAAAATGAAATGAGAGATGGCAAGTGACAGGTTTAACGTAGGTTTAGGCCAGGGGTGTGTCTGGTGTCAAAATCCTACCCACTGCTCCCCGCACTTGCTTCAGCAGACCGCCCAATCTGTACAACATCTTGGTCCACAAGTATTTACCTGCCGACCCCCCTAGACCTCCACAGGGATCTTTCCCATGTTACAGACCCCGCTGTAAAACTTGCAGCATGCACCCTGCCACCACTACTTACTCTAATTCTGTCACAGGCGAATCTTTCCCTGTAATTGGACATGCCACATGTGCTACCACTCACCTTATTTACCAACTCACCTGCATCCACTGCACTGCCTCTTACATTGGTCTCACCACTCAACAACTTTCCTACAGAATGAATGGCCACAGGCAAACAGTTTATACTTCCAACCCAGACCATCCCGTGGCAATTCATGCGAACTTCCATAATTCAAACAACCTCAACACCTGTTTCACAGTCAGAGCAATTAGAGTTTTTCCGAATACCACCACCCCTTCAGAACTCCGCAGATGGGAACTAGCCTATCAACATATCCTTGACACCAGACACACCCCTGGCCTAAACCTACATTAAACCTGTCACTTGCCATCTCTCATTTTATTTTACAGTCGGTTATTTATTTATTTTATTTATTTTTTTAAATATATATATGGGCTGCGTCCAACGCAAGTCTTGCGCAAGACCAGCCACCTCTCTGTTAACTTGAAAAAGGGGATTTTCACCCGAAATATTGTTTTTTCTTTGTTTGTGTGTTGTGCTGTGTTGCTGCCGCCCTCCTCCCTTCAACTTTGGTGAGTGTTGGGTGTATTTTCCCTTTCTTTTCCATGTAAATATTGCCTCGCGGCATTTCTTTCCTTTCATTGTTACCTATATATATATATTCTTCTATCTCCCTTTATTTTTAATTACAACTTTTTGAATTAAGCTACACAAAGATTATATTGATTTGTTTCACTTTTATCGCTGGTCAAGCCTATTCCCCCCCCCCCTTTCCCGGCAATTCTACCACTACCACGCGTTTTCCGCCTGTGCTTCATTCATGTGGCGGGTTGGGATGTGACCACATCTTTCCCCCTGCCATATGTCTCGCCTCCCACATGAGTAAGACTAAAGTCGAAATATTGTGCAATTCGTTTATTTCTGTGTTTTTACGTGTCTCGCCCTCCTGCCTTCATCTATGGTAAGTGATGGGTAACTGTTTATTTTCCCTATCCTATCTTATTATATAAAATACATTTAAATACAATCAGAAACACTTCAGCTCATAAAGAAGGCAGGGAAAAAATATGGCTTCCCCTAAAGATCCAAACCCTAGTGATTACTGTTCAGCCAGAACTCCCCATTTCATAGTAACTATTGATGCTTACTAACTTTGACACAGAGTGCAGGAGAACAACTTACCTTGCCAATAATAAGGGACTAGACATTTAATTTCTACTTTAAATTATCCAAAAGAAAGGTAAATACAACCACTAAAAAGTAAGAAAATTAAACAATTTATTTTGAAGCATCTACATAATACTGTCTGAAAACCAAATCAGTAATACACTGTAAACATAATAAATAACTCAAAGGATGCTTCCATTGCTGCTCAAACCCTACATAAAATAGTGACGATCACATAACTGTATATATTGAGAGTCTGCACCCAAAAAAAAAGCTCCGCTGATGACCAAAAATGGCAACATTTGAAAAGTTGATTGATTCTGGAACCTTGGTGTATGGGTCCACCACTATGATAAACACAGAACCTCCATTTTAGATAGATGTGGCAGTCTCAGTAAACCATCTGCTGTGAAATCATTACAACAAGAAGTGCATTTTGAAGAATTTCAAAATTCATCTTTACAAAACTGTTGTCAGACTTAACTTCTTATATGCTGCTTAGACTGTACTGATGAACAGGAAAAGCACCATGGATGATCCGGTAAAAGTTGAAAGAAGTATCCTGAGGAAAATTCATGGCCCAAAAGTTCTCCTGGACAGAACCTACCAACTGAAAGGGAATTGTAGCAACTGTTGTAAATGTCTAACACCAGCATGGGATACAGACAGCTGAAGTTTTATTTGAGAAGAACAACAGGTCTATCAAGAAGATCTTCTCACTTATGAAAAGCTTGAAGATAGGAATCATGTGGCTCAATGAGGTGCAAAAAGACTAGGATTCCTCTGGTGTTTCTGATGCTGCAGATCACTTCAAATACACCTATCATGCAAGCCTATCTCACAGGAGAGAAAGAAAAAGGGTTATTTGATGGGCTCAAAAGGTATTGGAAACGAAAGCAAACATACTAAAAGAACTAGTCATAAGCATTCCCTGGTAGGCTTGAATACAGAAAAAGCTTGCTGATATCTATGCGTAACAGAAATCTGGGGATTATAGCATCACCCATAGGAAAGTTATTAATGTACAAATATGTGTCAAAATGCTTTTCATTTGGCACTAATATGGTATACTAGGAAAATCTCAAATGTTGTACTTTTCCATGATTTGTGGATGAAACCATATGTGTGTACCAAATTACCTGTTTCTAGGACTATGTAAAGTACTGTAGAATTATGATGATGGAGTATCATAGTTGGTTAAAAACTTTGAATCTCACTAATTTCTAAAGTAAGAAGATTAATGTTGTAAAACTTTCATATTAGTTTAGCTCAGCCTTTTTCAATAGCAGACCCCTTAGAGATTAGCCACAGTCCTCTTAATAATAGTAGTAATAACAACAACAACAACAACAACAACAACAACAACACAGTTATCAAACCTGAAGCCCTGTATGCCAGCGAAACTTTGATACTACACAGGAAATGTGACCTAGAAAGTATTTTGAAAGAAGAACACAAAATTATAAGAATGATCCTTGACCCAGAAAAAAACAGATGATGGATATAGACTTAAATCTCGAAAAGCAACAGAAAAACTGTCAAACCTTGTGGCAGACATCAGGAAATGAAGATTAAGATTTTATGGACATATCCAAAGACTTCCAGCAACAAGACTCATTTCCAAAAGTGTGAAGTATGTAGATCAGCTAAAATTTATGCCCTGGGTCCAGCAGACCAAAAAAGACCTGGAAAAAGCCCACATAAACTCATCAGAAATTATAGACAGACAATCATACAGAGAAAAAATTAACAAATGGGAAGTACCACCAGAGAATGAAGTCGTCAAGAGACTGGGGATGAAGTGGACTGAAGAAAGGAAGAGAATCCACGGAGAAAAAATTAAAACTGAATGGAAACTTAAACTGAATCGTTAAGCCTTTGCGTGATCCGACAGGTTCCAATTGCAGATAATAATAATAATTTGATGGCTCAACTCGCACCTCTCACATTGTGGCCAGAGTTTGCTTGTTCTCATATCTCCATTTATGTTTTTGTATTGATTATTTTTATTTTGTCCAAGGACCCCTTAGAATAGGTTCTGAATTTGAGAGTAAAAACTTACCTGTGTACATAGTTTCATTTTTCTATGACAATGGGAATTATTCTAGAATGTTGATGATCATATTGAGTAAATGACATTGATTAAATTTATGTATTGATTAATTCCAAACTAAGGTCAGAGACATGAAACAAAATTTAATGTTCCTACTAAGCTTGCTGATTTGTATACATATCATAAATTTTAGACATGTAATATTATCTGAACTGAAGATAGAAATGTGACCTTCACTTCAAGAAAATATGGCAGTTCCACTATTGACTCAACTTGGCAACTAAGTGTGATGAGTGACAAAGCTCTGGCCTCATATTTGGGGCGATGCTGGTCCAAATCCCCATCTGGCCATCCAAATTTCAGTTTTCTATGGTTTCCTGAAATCATTCCAGACGAATGCTGGGATGGTTCCTACACAAGGCCATGGCCAAATTCGTTCCTGTTTCTTGCCCCAAGTTCCTTACCACCTTTAATGATCTCAACATTGAAAGGTGTAAAGCCATAAATAAATAAAAAAAAATCATCTAGATGGGCACACTACTGTATGCCCAGATGTCTAATATTAATAATTCATACTCCTATAACTTCTAGTGATAATTTTGAATCTGATTTTGGTATGTTCTCATCTTTAACCTTCATCTTCTTTTATACCACTTTCCTTCTTTATTGTTCCAACAACTTCAACATTTTCTCTGTCTGTTATCAGTTTCATTTGGGTGTCTGTTATCTCACTAGCAACATCAACTCTAAAAATCAGTGTAGTCATAACCCCATCATCGTTGGCATTTGGCTCCTTAACAGCTCATACCCCTATTCCCAGTAAGACTGTGGCGGAATGTCCAATGTACGCTGAAGTTAAAAATATCAATCAGCCAAAGCCTCATGAAATGGTTTCCGAATAATTTTATCTAAGAATGTCTGTTAAATGCTTGAAAGCAAGAGGTCAATGTGGGAAACCACACGAGTTCCCTTAGCAGTGGCATAGATTTTATAATAAATCTGAGCATTGAAGGATAAGTAAATATCTTTTAAGGTCAGATGGTCTAGGGGAAGTAAGAAAAAAATTATTGAGAGGATTGTTGGCTGGTATAGAAATGTTTAATGTTACTCAATCTGAGTGGAATGTTGATTTAAAACTCATCTTCACCAAATGCTTTGAAATGTTCTATGAAATATTAGATACATTTGATGTAATACATTTTGTCTGACTATAGATGTGTTAGTCTGCAGAAGCTGCCTTGCATTCGGTTGGTAAAAGCAGAATTCTGGCTAATTAGTCTTGTGAATTTAGGGGAGAAGTAAAGGGTGAGCATATATGTTTATTTCTTTTTTCCCCTACAGTTAGGAGCAAATTGACTAGGGATATGAGATCATGCAGTGTGTCAGAAATCTGTTTGAAGTGGTGGACATTTTTGTAGAAAGGACTGAGATTAACAGGGAAAGGACACGTTATCTGATGGTAAGCAAGTTGATGATCTTATTATTTTATAAATTACTAGCATTTGCTTGCTGTTTGGCCAGTGCAGATCTAGGTGTGTGGAGTAATGCATTTGTTTTTATTATTATTATTATTCTATTTTTGAGTAGCAGTTATTATCCCAGAGAAGGAAAATGAAACTTTCATTTCTTTTAGTTAATTTCCTACTTCCAATGTTCCTCCAGAAATTGGAAAAATTTGGTTTTTGCTATTTGTTTATACATAACATATTTTGCAAAATTAACTTATAAAATGTTCATAAAGCTACACAAAAATTAGACATTTTAATGCGAAGAGGTAATATTATGCATAAATATTACTCAAACCCACAGACAACTTACTATAATATATATAAAAAAAAATAAGAAATTAACTGATCAAATGTTAGAACTATGCAAAAATTAGACTTTTTAATACAACAAGGAAATATTGTACATGAATGCAGTCAAGTTCATTGCCGATGTTAATCAGAAACTTTGACTGGGACTCTATCTAAGGATTTGTAATTTAATTTAATTATAACCATAACCATAAAGTAAATATCAAATTTTATTGGTGTGTTAAACTTTTGATTAAATTTTCTGTGTATTCTAACATATTATATTTAAGAAAACTGAAGAAAAAATTAACCAAAGCAATGTATTCAAAAATGCTACTAACAAATCCAAGGAGGGAGCTTTTATCTGTGCTCTGGTGTGATATTTGTTGGATACTCTCTAAAGTGGTGTTCATCTGTTATGTAGTGTAATCTGTGGCACCTATCCATTTTCAGTATGACTTAATCATCACTTCTGGCTATGTCTTTGAGTAATAAGATATACTGCAGATTATAAGCTAAACCAGATGCTTTCAAACTCAGTTCAGTATTTTTACATGATATTGTAACAAAGGAGAGACAGCCTGCTTAAAAGTTTATATGTATAAAGATTATTTAAGTTCAGAAAGTTCCGACATTTTATTTCTGTCACATATGTGACACCTTATCATGTATCTTCCAGTTTTATTTCTAATTTTACCTCCAAATTGCATTTGGTCATTGATTTGTCTATAACTTCCACCCATTGCCTATCACATTTTGTTACTATTATAATGTTTAAACCTGAAAAGTCACTAAGAAGATAACTCTCATCACAAAAGCTCCTTAAGTTTCTTTCAGAAATTCTAATTTTTTAGCATATACTCCATGGTATAAAAATACCAGTTTCCTCATCCAGTAATAAAACTATAGTGTTCTTTGACAAACATTAATCAATATTCACTTTAAAGATCAACCCCAGCCAGCAACGACTCAAAGTTTTATCCTTGCAAATGATTTAGCAGTGCAAGCCAAAGATTTTGGAACAGTGGTCTAAGTAAAGGTTTGCACTCCTTTACACTCTGCTACAAATACAATCAGTTGAAACTGAATCCATCTACAACTCAGCTATGCACCTTCCATCCATGAAACAAGACATTCCAACAGCAAACTGAAAGTCAGAAGGAATGGTGTAGAACTAGATCACTGTTTCAGTCCAAAATATCTCGGAGTTACACTGTATTGCCCCTTCATTTATAAAAAGCATTGCTTGAGCACAAAAGTAAAATTTCAGCCCCCAACAATATCCTTGGAAACTCGCAGGAAGTGTATGGGTTATATATCCCGCAGTGCATCAAACATCAGCTTTTGTACTGTGCTATTCTGCTGCAAAATATGCCTACCCCATTTGGTATACATCTGCTTATGCCAAACAAGCAGACATTCTACTCCATGAAACCTCCAGAAGTATTATGGATTGCCTCAGAGCCACATCAATTGAAAACCTGCAATGTCTGGCAGGAATCACTCCACCTGATATAAAACAGGCCATAGCTGCAAATTTGGAAGGAAAACAGATTAATTAAAATGCTGCTCATCTATTATTTGAACATTAACTTCATAGACAAAGGCATAAATTGTAATATAACCTTAATTTGGTCAATATACTATCAAAATTAGTTAAAGGAGCTGCAAGCATATAGCAAATCAACAGCAAAACATTTTCAAAGCATATTTTCTAGTAGTTTCAGATATAAAAGACATATTTTAAAGTATAGTTAGATTGAAACAAAAAGTAAACAAATATAGAATACTAGCAGAGTTCCCAGCATTTCCCGTATAGTTGGTGTAGATTTACCTGTACGCTATTTTTATTCATGCAATGAGAAATATATGTACCAAGTTTCATCCATTTCCGGAATTAAAGCAAATCTAGGTTCACCCGCCCCCTACTAAGAAATGGGTGAGTTGAAGTTGATTTACTCGAACACTACATATTTCTCGATAAATTGTCTCTCACAGCTGAGATGGTTAGATTGAAATGTTACCTAGATGTTAAAAAAATCTAATTATGTGATGGATTCTAACTTGAATGTTGCAATATCGTATACTTAAATTGAGGCGGTTTGTTTTAAATCCTACCTGGATGAGAAAGAATTTTGACAAAGTCACAGGGATCTACACTGGATATGTTCAATGGGTGCTTTAGTTTCTTCCTTGTGGTTTTGGTTAGGTTGAAA